>LPNX010860125.1:30714-103223 GCA_001517045.1 Pseudotsuga menziesii
ATATTTCTGGCAGCTTTGATGTGTTTGCGTGTTTGATATGATTGCACGTACATAGGGTTACTATCAAAGCACTACATTCCAGGTATCTACGGCATCCAGGGAGAGTCTTCATCCTTTGTCGTTCATTTGTTCTGGATATGAACCATTCAGACCAGTGGAACACCTTACTGTCCGCAAAAGGTGAAATATTCCTGCTTACAAATCTGGCGACTCCGCTGGGGATTGATATATGTATCAGTTGATCTGATCTTCCTCAGTTGTTCAACTCTTGTCCAAATCCAGGCTCCTTCTCCAACTCTCTTCAGTCAGATCTGCTATCTGACTTAGTGAATTTGGGTTTGAAACTTCCAGATCTATTCAGATCTGAATCATTTCGACCTTTTATGCTCTGTTTTTGTACTCAATCTATCAGCCTTTACCCTGATCTAGTCTTTTTCTGACTTGATCTATCGTTCTCTTTGTGTTTTGGATTTTTACAGGGAACCGCACCTATGCAATGTACGAGAAGCGGTGCCACCACCTGAACAGAGTGGGTAGCACGCAGTGCCACTGCCTATATCCCATTGGCGAGAAGCGGTGCTGGGATAGAACCGCTCTGTCAACACCAGAGAAGTACGATGCCAAGTAGGCATCATTCCAAGACCTCTTTTTCTCATTTTTTTTGTAAAAATTTGAGTTGTTTTGCTTTCAGTCCTGTACTATCAGACTTGTGTGATAGAATCTGATGCTTGTGGTTTTAGATTTTATGGTTTAATATTGGTTTGATTGAGAAATTCAAAATTTTGATTAGGCTTTTTTATTATTCATTCACCTTTGTGCTTGTTGGTTGTGTTTGCGAAAGGATTTCTTGTTTTTTGAAAAGCTTAGGGTGTTAGTAAGATCTCTTTTCGTTTCCGTTATATAGACTGAAAGAAGAACATTTGATTAGCATCTTAGTTTCATTTCTTGTTTGCATAGTAAACTTCTTTTTCCTTCCTTTAAAAAAGAATTTTTTTTACTGAGCTTAGGTTATTATCATTGAGCATTGAACATTGGATCTCTAATTGGCTTTTCAAGCTTTCAGGCTCTTCATGTTCTTTTGTCTCTTATGCACTTTAGTACTATCTCAATCAAAATATAAAATATGGTAGTTTTAAGTTAGATTTGCCTATGTTTTAAGAGAAAATCGAAAAAATAGAGTGCATTTGCATGTAGTGTGCTTCTTGTTTTTCTTTTAGGAAAAGAGATTCTTCTTGTTCTTATTTGCTTTCAAGAAAAGAGAAATCAGTTTGGAAAGTGTTGCTTGTCTTTGATTTTGTGTTCAAGACTATTGTTTGGAAGTATTTTTGGTTTTGAAACAAAAGAAAATACTCTCTTTCCCTCCCATCAGTAGGCATACTGAACGGTAAAGTGAAAATATTTGCATACGCATACTGCATGGTTTTACTTTTCTGTCAAAACATCATGCATTCTCCTAACCGTCCACTTTAAAATTAACGGTAGTTATAGGCTAAAATTTACGTAGCAATTGGAGTGATAGGTTAGAGACGTGTTTGGGCGTCGTTAAGCGTATGAGCTGTCGTTATTTGGCTGCATTACATCCCGAGACTCGTGCAGTTCTTCCACGTATTGTCGGTATATCGAACGGCCTTTCATGTACCCAGGAGATATATAGAAAGGTACTTCACGTACTCGATTTATATTGGAAGGCCCCTTGTGTACGGTTATGCATTAGACAGCACTACTACCAATTCGAGCTCCCACGTACCTTGAGTATATTGGGAGACCCCACTAGGATACCCTATCCATCTGAGAAAATCCCTTTGGCCATCTTGCTTCGAGCCATACATCGAAAACAACATTCGAGGAGATTACTACGCACGTACCCTCGAGGTCTTTCGTGAGTGGCACCTTCTTGACAATCTTGGTGAGAGACCTGACTTTTTGAACTCCTCCTATCATTTTAAGTGTGCTTGTTTTAACCTATAGCTTATGTAGGGAAATTTTTTTGGTGTGTTTTCTATATTTTCAGACCCTAGGTTAGTTAGGAACTGTACAAACTGGTTGAGTTAAGACAACCCAGAAGAGTACGGGGCTTGCCACCTGATTTTATTCCTGGTTCAGCAGAAAATCCTATGTAAGCTATCAAGCAAGGAGCTGCTACCACCTCCCAGGTGCGAGATAATGTGGTTGCAGAAAGTGAAGGACCATATTCCTCACACTCGCCTCCCTTATTTGTCTGCATTACATCCCATATTCATTATTTGTCCGCATTACATCCCAGGACTCGCACAGTTATTCTACGTACTGTCGGTATATTGAACGGCCTTTCACGTACCCTTAAGGTATATAGAAAGGTACTTCACGTACTCGATTATATATCGGAAGGCCCCTTGTGTACGGTTATGCATTACACAACACTACTACCAATTCGAGCTCCCACGTACCTTGAGTATATCGGGAGACCCCACTAGGATACCCTATCCATTTGAGAAAAGCCCTTTGGCCATGTTGCTTGGAGCCATACATCGAAAACAACATTTGGGGAGATTACTACGCATGTACCCTCGAGGTACATCACGAGTGGCACCTTCTTGATAATCCTGGGGAGAGACCTCACTTTTTGAACTCCTTTTATCATTTTAAGTGTGCTTGTTTTGACTTATAGCTTGTGTAGGGAAAAAATTTTGGTATGTTTTCTATATTTTCAAACCCTAGGTTAGTTAGGAACTGTATAAACTGGCTGAGTTAAGACAGTTCAGAAGAGTACGGGGATTGCTACTTGGTTTTATTCCTGGTTCAGGAGAAAATCCTATGGAAGCTATCGACCAAGGAGTTGCTACCACCTCCCAGGTGGGAGATAATGTGGTTGCAGAAAGTGGAGGACCATATTATTCACACTCACCTCCCTTGGTCCAACATCCTTCTCGACGAGATTCCTCGTTCCATTCTCCCATGGAAGGTCGTGTTGATGACACTACCTGTCTGGATTTTGGTCCCAATGCTCCATTTTGGGACACCCCTGTAGGACAGGCCATTGCCTCATTTGCCACCCATGTAGACTCTTCTGAAATTGAAGAAGAACGTAGGCAATACCATGCTTCCATTCTTCATGCAAAGGAGATTGATAGGCAGATAGATGACCTTTTAGCCCCAATGGTATTACGTTCCACATCTGTTCCTGTGGGATATCATTCACTTGCCGATTCTATGAGACCCATTGAACCGATTATAGATCGTCCATTAACACCCCACAACCTAGCTCAAGATACCACCCCTATCACCTCTCATTTTATGCCTGTTCCAAATCCTCCCAGGTCTTCTGCACCTGGGGTTCAACCCTCAATTCCTGTTTCGTCTATACCTTCTAGTGTCGGGGGCAACCCCTGGCACGACCTACGTTATCTGACGTCGGAATTGTACCTAGTCAAGGACAGACCTCTAACATAGAACCATCTATAGTTTATGTCCCTCCCACCCATACTAATGTGGTTAATCCCCCATCCAGTTCAGGTCAACCCTCCGGGGCCTCACTTGTAACCATTCAATCTTCTGGAGGTTATGGTTATCAAATACCTATAGGTAACATTAATCATCCACCCAATCCTACAGGAATGCCTTATATTGGGATTCCATACCCTAGTAATACTTTTATGCCATGGGGGCAACCCAACTGGTCTTACATGCCAGCTATGGGGGGTATACCTATACATACTGCGGGAGGTGCCGGAGGACCGCCTTATGGAGGTCCCCCCCCTGGGGGGCCTAATGGTCCCAAAATATCTAGCAACTTTCCTCCTTATGGTCCTAGTGGTCCTAGTGGTCCTAGGGGACCTGGTGGCTTTCCTCCTTTTGGCCCTGGAGGGTCTGGTGGCCCTCCTCCTAGTGGTTCCGAAGGCTCTGGAGGTTTACCTCTTGGTGGCCCTGGAGGGTCTAGTGGTCCCGGTGGTCCTGGTGGTCCCGGCGGCCCTGGCGGTCCTCCTCCTGGAGGCCCTAGTGGTCCTAGCGGTCTTGATCCCAGAAATCAACCCCCCGCGGGCGGATTTTCCGTTAGTTCTTTGTCACAGCAACCTGTCTTTCAGTCCACTTATGGTCCTACTGGTAATTATATGCCATATCAATATTACCAGTACGTGCAACCCAACCGACAATTACCTTTCCTAGCAACTTTGGACTTGCCTGATTTGTCCAAGTTGATTAATGACCCCATTCGACACAATCCCTCGTCGCCTCCCATTCCAGTAAAGTTACCATCAGATATCTCGAAATTCGATGGGAAGCAGGGAGACGATCCGAAGAACCATGTTATGACATTCCATTTGTGGTGTTCTTCAAAATCCCTTATCGATGATTCCATTCGGTTATGACTCTTTCAGTGAAATTTGACCAGTACGGCCGCGAAGTGGTACATTGAACTCCCACAACATTAGTTTATGGATTTTGGCTCATTGGAAACTGTGTTTCTCACACACTTTCACCTCCTTATTTGTTATGAAACAGGTACCGATCTTTTAACCTATCTGCGACAGAACACCTCCACCCACATATCCGATCATATTCATGAGTGGAGAAGGCTTATTAAGGCCCCTATTCTAGATCAGTTACTAGCTGATTGGTACGCCAAATCCTTGTTGCCTCCCATTTCCCGATATGTGGCTATGGGCGGTGTCGTTACTGAAGAGCAGGCTATCAGTCGCGCCCGATATCTAGACTTGGTCTATTCCCAGTCTGGAACCCTTTATGACTTGATTCCTCAAGTTCCTCGCCCAACCACCGATCCCGTCAAGCCACCAGCAGAACTACCTATTGATGGGATTGTTGGTTCAATCTAGTCCCCATTAGCAGCGAAACCCGCCAAGCAAACCCAAACTACCACCCCTTCTCCTTCGACTCCTAAGGTTTCCGTCGAGGTCAATTCCATTTAAAGTACTCAAACCTCGGGTAATAATAAAAAGAAAGGTAAAAATAAAAATAAAAAATATTGAAACCAATAGGAGACTCCAAGACCAACCAATAATGATAACGATAAAGGGAAAAGAAAATCAAAATATCCTTGTCTGCTTAGTGATGGTGACCATTTTTCAAAGGAGTGTCCTTGCCGAGACGAAATCTCCCAGTTTATGAACTCCAATCCCGCACTTGCAGTACTTATGGATCCTTTTCCCTCTCAACAACAACTGATAGACCACATGTCTAATCAGGGTAACTCTAGTTCGTCAAAGGAAATCCGTATGATGTCCTCAGATACCATCAATCTACAAACTCAAAGTCAAAATTATGATAAACCCGTGGATAAGAAAGAAGATCATTCTTCTTCAGGGAAATCTCCCTCTACTAGTTCTCCTGAATCCTCGTCTACTGTCCCCCTATCTATCAAGAAGCCTACTCTCGACATGATTTTGCGCCCACCTAAGAGTGCTCTTCGGAAGGCAGCATTTAACCCTAATGCCTGAGCTGCTCAATTTTATAATGTAGTTGAAGATCTCGCTCAGGAACCTTGTGCAATGTCTACCTTAGAAGTGCTCCAAAGTTGCCCTACACAACGCAAAAACTTGTTGACAGCATTAGGAGCTTTAGACTCGGATAATACCAACTTGATCCATTTCAATGTTGAGAACTATAAGTCTAGGTTACCTCATAAACTTTCTTTTCAGATCATTACAAAAGTAATGGGAAAGAAAGTTTTTCGCATAGTACTAGATGAAGGAGCTTCAACCTCGGTTTTGTCTCTGTCTTATTGGAAATCCCTTGGCTCTCTCGAGCTTGTAACATCACCTACGACTCTCAAAGCCTTTGATGGACGGGGTTTCCAACCCCATGGTCTCATATCAGCCCTATCGGTCGAATTGGGGGGAAAAACCATTTCCATTCAAGTAGAAGTGGTGGATGCCCCTTTAGATTACAACCTCCTTTTAGGAAGAAATTGGTTCTATGCCATGATTGCTGTCGCTTCAACAGTATTCCGAACAGTCCAATTTCCGCATCTGGGGAGAATTATTACTATTGACCAGCTTGATTTTTGCACATTGGATGTTACTACCTCCATAGCTAATAACATCCCCATGTTAAGCCAGTCCCCTCCTCCTTACCAGTCGATTGGGGTAGGCATGTTGAAGGATTCATCCCTTATGGGGGTTTTTCCATCCACTCCTCCTAGCACGGATACCGCATCAGTCCATATGATTGCCTCAATTGATCGTGAGCCTAAGGGCAAACATGTTGTTGATTCCACCTCGTTGAGTCCACACGAAACTATGTCTGACACCATTCAAACCTTTTTCGATGATCACACTGATGATCTTCATCTAGTGGCTTCGAATCCTTACCATTTACCGTACTGGTTAGAATCTTCTCTTCCTATTCTAGATTATCTCTCTGAGACTTTCCCTTCTGATGAGTCCATTATGAAGACCATGAGCATGGATGAGTCCATTTGGGAGGATCACCATCATAGATCCATGTTCCTCCCCAACACCAGTTCGGTTAACCATGATTTTGCATCCTTGTTTCCTACCGATATTGTCAACGTACCCCAATGTCCCATATTGTTGCAAGATACATATTTTGAAGGAAACCTTTGGAACATTACACAGACGAATTCGATTGACATATCAGCCAAGCCTGATACTATTGAGCATGTTCATGTTGCGCAGAACTACTCGACAACTGAATTTGAAGCCTACAAAGCACTCTTTAAAGAATTCTGTGATATTTTTTTCCTAGTCCTATGAAGAGATGGCGAGGATCAACCCATCCATTGTGGTCCACGAGATAAAAACCTATCCCTCGGCCAAAACTGTCAAGCAAAAACTAAGGCAAGTCCATCCTCGGAAGGCCATAGCTATTAAAGCTGAAATTGAGAAACTTCTCAAAGCTGGGTTTATTTATCCTATACCCTTGATGGAATGGGTATCGAACGTTGTACCTGTCAATAAAAAGTAGGGCACCATTAGAGTCTATATCGACTTTAGGGATTTGAATAAAGCTTTTCCCAAGGACAACTTTCCTACTCTGCACATCGATCAGATTATCGACAACTGTGTTGGAAGTGTCATCTTTTCATTCATAGATGGCTTCTCTGGCTATAATTGGACAGAGATATTACCCTCCGATCAGCATAAGACGACATTCATTTTCCCATGGGGAATCTTTGCATATAAGAAGTTACCTTTTGGCTTGAAAAATGCTGGAGCCATGTTCCAGCGTGCGATGTCCTATGTGTTTCATGATATTAAACGTATTGTTGAACCGTACCTTGACGACCTCCCTGCACATTCACAGCGACGGGAGGACCACCCTGGTCATCTTAGAGAGATATTCCTAAGATGCCGTCATTATAATATATGGCTCAACCCACATAAATGTGTTTTTTGCGTTGAGATGGGACGTCTGCTAGGTTTTGTGGTATCCAAAGATGGCATTCAGATATATCCTTTGAAAATTTTCACCATTTTAGATCTACCAGCCCCAACTAATCTCCTTGAACTCCAAAGTTTGCAAGGGAAGGCAAAATTTCTCCACCGTTTCGTGTGCAATTTCGCAGAGAAAACGCACGGTTATATGCATCTCCTCAAGAAGAACACCCCATTTTTCTGGGATGACCAGGCCCAACACACCTTTGGTAATCTTAAGCATGCTCTGAATCATTCACCTGTGATACACCCCCCAGATTATTCAAAGGACTTTCTCTTGTATATTGTTGCCTCCGCTACTACCATCGCTATGGTTTTAGTGTAGGAAAATCTCCACAGTCAGGAGCACGTGATTTATTACGCCAGTAAGAATCTCATGGGTTCCAAAACTCATTATTCATGTGTGGAAGAGTTAGCATTGGCCATGGTCATTGCTGTACAAAAGTTTCGTCACTACATTCTGCTCCGCACTACCACTGCATTGGTAGACCAGAACCCGATGTATTACATCCTAACTCGTCAAGTGCTCGGGGGCAAGTACTCTCGATGGATAGTCATCCTACAGGAATTCGATCTAGAATTTACCAAAGCCACAACAAAGAAATCCTTGGTCTTTGCAGAGCTTATGTGTGATCTTCCCTGTGCTTCGACAAAATCTGAGCCTAGTGATTCATTTTCGGATGAACTCCTATTCCTAATTAGCACTACTTACCCCTGGTATGGAGATTTGCTTATTTATCTCCAAACACAACGATTTCATCTGCATTTATCCTATGATGATCGCCACCATATCTGTCACCACGTGAAATACTACCTCATCCTGAATGATACTTTGTATAGATGTGGGATTGACTCTATTCTTCGGCGATGCCTCACCCATGAGGAGGCTGAACATGTGTTGAATGATTGCCACTGTGGAGCATGTGGCAGCCATTTATCTGGGATGGCTACAGCCCAAAAAATCCTTCACACTGGCTATTTCTAGCCTTCTGTCTTCAGATACTATCATGAGGCTGTTAAGAAATGCCCACCTTGTCAACACTTTTATCCTAAAAAGCGCACCCATCCTGCTTCGCTACACCCCGTCATTATCGTTGGCCCATTCGCAAAATGGGGGATTGACTTCATGAATTGTAATCCTACCTCAACCGGGGGGCATGGTTACATCACCGTAGCCATTGACTATTTCACAAAATGGGCTGAGGCCATGCCTACATATGCGGAAGATGGTAAGACTGTCTCTCTCTTCCTGTTCAATCATATCATAGCTAGATTTGGAGTCCCGCAGTCCATCATTACTGATCATGGATCCCATTTCTGTAATTATATGATGGAGGAAATGAGTGCCAAGCTAGGTTTTCACCATGAAAACTCTACGCCATATTATCCACAAGCTAATGTTTAGGTAGAGGCCATTAACAAGGTTTTGAAAATGATGCTTCGTTGGATGGTTGGAAATCATAAATCTAACTAGCACCATGTTCTTTTATTCGCTCTTTGGGCTTATTAGACTTTGGTGAAAACAACCACTAGTTTCGCCATTCCAGCTTGTTTATCAACTCGAAGTTGTCTTACCGATTCAATGTCAGATTCCATCTTTACAAATTGCCGTAAAAATTCTCCCTGACACTTCCGTAGAGGAAGAAAGATGTTTGTACTTGAACAACCTTAACGAGACTCGGAGAGATGTTGCCTTGGCTACTAAGGCACATAAGAAATGCGTCAAGGCGCAGTATGATAAATTCGTCCAACCTCGTGTCTTTAACGAGGGTGACCTAGTCTTGACTTATGATCAGAGATATGGCAAACTAGGGAAGGGTAAGTTCGAGTCCATGTGGTACGGACCTTTCGTCATTTCTAAGGTTTTGGAGAAAGGAGCTTACGAGCTCGTTGATTATGATGGAATCCCTTTGGGGCAACCTCGCAATGGGTTGTACCTGAAAAGGTACTATGCCTAGGTCTTTCTTGGATAGTATAGTGTATATATGTATATTGATTGGCTTTAAGTGTACTTTTAGTATTTTCAAGATGGTTTTGAGTTTAGTGTCCACATCTGTTTATACCATGTTTTGGTCATGCATATGGCTTTCTATGGCTTCGCTAATGGTGCTTGCCACCACACCTTGAATCTCGCCTCGGCTGCTTAGGTTCTCTATTCCTTAGCTGAAGATTTGGTCAATTCAGGAGTGGTTTGTATAGGTCCTGCTACTAATATGAAGCAGTCATCAGTCTTCTGACTGAAGCTGCCTCCCAGGATGTTCGTGATCTAGTAGTCTTGATGGACTCACAACTCATGGTTTGCCATTTAAACCATATTTACACCATTAGGAACCCTGTGCTTCTTCGTCTCTTCCGGAGAGTACGTTTTCTAGAAAGGTCATTTGAAACCATCACTTATAGGCATATCCCTAGGGAACATAATGTAGTTGTTGACTCATTAGCTAATTACATCCTAGATTGGCATATTGCCCATTCATGACATAGAAATCAAACATGGTTCATTGTAAATAAACATTTAAAGACACATAAAACTCATGTAAAATACATTTTCCATTTGAAACATATAAACACTAGGTAAAAGTCTGTATATATATATGAAAAAGTTTACAAAAAATGGGTCTCGAGACCTCATCTGAAGCACATAGTCTTTAAGGAAAAATCATCATACAAAATCATGAAGCTATCAGCTTTCAGTACATATCTCATACACTAGTGGTGCTCATGATAGCACATCACTGCTCGAGCTACTCTACGTAGCAGCCTACTGAATCGACCCGGTACTCTCACTGTGGATCTCTAATATCTCATCGGGAGGTCATCTATGGAAGCATCTGGGATATCCAAGGTCAACCTCTCTAGGTTTTCCTATAACTCCCCAGTGATATCATCACCCTGTGGCACAAAGCAGGCTCCAGCTCGCCTGTCCAATGGAGAAGCTCCTCCAGGCCGCGCTGCTCCAACATCTGCATGAGAATATATAGGTCTCGTCAATTAACATAAAAAATATAAAACGTTAAAAAACATAAAAAAAATTCCATCCATTTTAGGGTTTCTTTCTTCTTACCGATGTCACCCCACTGTTCGCCAGGTGGGAGTGGTAGGTCTGGATCTCCGGTGAAGTCCATACCTGCATAAGCATAATCCTCAATCATGAGGATCTGATCTCAGAGCCATCTGAAGAATGGGTCACCGAACTTCACCCTTCCCCTACATGCTCCTATACGAGCCATGACCTGGACCCACCTCAACATATGGGGGTCCCGCGCTCTCAGAATCTGGAAGACCACCTGAGTTCTCATCTGTGGTACCCACTCGAAGAAGAAGCAGGCTAAAATGGAACCAAAGCCAAACTGCTTTAGCTCTCCCTGCTGACACTTAGTGAGCTGATCTTTGAATATGATAAGCATAGCTTCCACCCAGTTGAACACCGTGGGTTCCATGGCCTCTATGGCATACAACATGTGTGGCATGGAATCCTGGTGCACACCCTAACTCCCGACTACACTCTACATAGTAAATAGGACAGTCTGTAGAGGCCCATCCGTCACTGCTCTGATGGGGATTTTCTTCCCCGATGTCCTCGTCCCTGGAGCACAGTGACGATCCATAAGCTCTCGAGTGGTAATATCCCCTCCACGGGAACTTTTTAGTGAGATGGGGGCACCCCATCTCAAGAGACTAGTCAAGAAGTAGATATCCTCTACTTCCACTATAAGAATATGGGCCCCCACCTCGAAGTACTGCTGCTCTGGATTCCACATCCGTAGTATGTGCTCTAGTAACCACTCGTGTGAAACCATGCTTGGGGTTCAGAAGAATTTCAGGAGCCCACATTCCCGTAATGCCGCTATACAACCCGTATTTCTCTCAATGAAAGCATCATCATTTTCATGTGTTCTTTCTTTCCATATCACCATGTTTTGAGCAACCAAGACCTATCAAAAACAATCATAGCATGCATTAGAATCACCCCTAATCATTAAAAATCAAAAGAATGACTTTATATTGCTCATGCTATTAGTCTAAAGTCTCCACGGCCGGCACTGCCTGTGCACCATTGGAGACAGGCGGTGGCACTGCCTGTCAACTATGGTATAGGCATGGTTCTTGGGAGGTGTTGCGTATCCCGTAAGGGGTATGCATTGTGCCCGCTTTTAAGGCTTTAGGGCTTGTCATATGAGCCCAAAACCCCACCCAAGCTCAAAATAAATGCTATGAAATGAAAGAGTAAGGTTTTAGCTATTACCTGCAATTGACAGTGCTCAAAATGGACGATGGAAACTCCTGGTATCAGCTGCTGAAGATCTGGCTAAGAAAGTGTTCCAAATGCTCTCCACTATGGGTAAATGGTGAAATGATTTGATTTTTTACTATTTACATGACTTATATAGGCATTTTTGGGTCCGACATGTTATAGTTTTGACTTAAAGTTACTTTTTATTCGAAATTTATTGGTCATAATCCCTTCATGCTAGTTATGAATGCATTTAACACTTGTTTCTGAGTCGATTGCAAGATAGGAGAACCATAGCAAAAGGCTTTGGAAGTTTGTTTACGACTTTTTTGCACTTCCATAAAACAGAAAAGGTCGATGAGCGTTTGTTACGACACTTTGATCACGCTCTTTAAACCTAGTATCAAAGGTCCGAGTTCATTTTCGAATCTTTCCAGGCTCATAAAAATTGACATTGTGTAAAGAAACGTTATGGAGTCTTCTTTTCACATCTTTTTCGGACTCCTTAAACATGAAAAGATCGTCGAGTCCGTTTCCGATTCTTTCTAGGCTCGTAAAAAGTGACATTGTGTAAAGAAAACCTCATGGAGTCCTCTTTAAACTCTTTTTAGGCTCCCTAAATACGAAAAGATTATCGAGTACTTGTCTTATTCATACTTGTAAAAGTATTTGAAGAGTCGTCCTTTCGACGGTAGGTTATCTCTTTTTCGGTTCGGATAGGACTATTTATGAAAAAGGAATACTCCAACCAATCATGACTGGAAGAGTTCTCTAAGATATGATTTTACACTTTTTCGAGCCTTAGAGACTAAATCATACGAAAAAGGACCCTTTGGAGTCTTCTTCCGTATTTGTTCAGACTCTCTAAACATGAATGATACCAAGTTTTCTTTCAGTGGACTCGTTAAATTAAACATTGAGAGACCCGTTTTGGGAACGAACCCCTCCTCTCTTAGCTTCGTAAAACATATGAGTCTGGACTTGTCTTCCAACAAGCTATATCGAGTGTTTGTTACCCTCTTTGAACTCGTAAAACCGAAAAGAGGCACTCATTGATCATGATGGGGAAAATGGGAAGGGAATCATTTTGCAAAATAATGGCAGTTGTTTGTCGTTACCTTTGAACATGGCACTTGTCTGCACATCATGTCAGTCAATTGGGTATTTAGCTGATCTTTGTGATGATCCACTTTCATGAGTCATGTCACTCATTTGAGTCTTTCAAAAGAATGCATTGTCCACTGTCGTATTGTGTGTTTGTCCCGTTCAGTCATGTTGCCAAGTATTTTTGTCGTGACGCCCGATGTTCAAAGGGGATTTGAAGAAGTTTTACCTCTGCAGTCCACACAGTCTTTGTGTCAATAATTTTGAGTCAATCTTACGGTTACTACATTCACATCATTCCAGAACTATGTTCTGAGTTTCATGTCGTCGACGTGGGACTCACCATGGCCCTCCTTCGACAAGACTTTTCCCGTCGACATCAGCTCATCATCCGGGAAATAGTCTTAGAAACAATATTTAGTACCTTGATATTTGTATGCCTTAACGACAGATTCTCTCGCTCTCGACATAGGTTCACATCATTGACCTTTGATCGATAGAATCGACTGGGTGTTTGACATAAGGACATCTATTCACACTCAGTAGATTGTACTAGGGTACCTTGGGAATCATTGACATTAATGGTGATCTCCTTCGCACTTGTTAACAGTTCACATCATTGACTGGTAATCAAGTGGTTTCTACCATGTTCAACTTCAAATCATTGTAATCACATGGATAGAATCGTACTTTGTGGAAGACGAGACGAAGACCCTAGGTATTTGTTTGAAGCGCTCATTGTTTTTCCCTAGGTTGCGATGGAGTTTTGTATATCTAGCATGGATCCACATTTGTATGGTCGTGGCTATGCTCAAATTTGCGTCTGTATGACATAAATCTGCATTGTATGTCTGGTAGATATGTCCAAGTTTGAGTCCTCTATCACATGGATCTACGGTGTATTCTAGTAGCCATGCTTGTTTATTCCTCTCATGGATCTGCCTTGTATTGGTCTGCAGCTATGAGTTGGTTACTTGTGTCTATGAGTAAAAAATATTGATGTACTACAGATGCCTACTTGACAACATGCTCCGATCGAGCTGGCATTTTCACCTCATGGCAACGGCTTGTTCTCTCAAAGCTCTCATTTATCATATCCCTCTAAGACTTATGCTTTGGGGGGCATCCTGTTATACCAAAATCCTATCACCATCATGTGATAAGACCTTTGACATACCTATTTTCCCATAATCCCAGCACTTGGAGAGGAAACTCACACCATTTGTCAATTCTACATAAAAATGCTCAGCACCGTGCTTTCCTTGTTAGCCATGAGCAGTTCCTTGCTCGTGCCGCCTTTCTGTTGTTTTCCATAAGCGGTGCCACCGCCTGTTGCCCTTGGTCCATAAGCGGTTCTTACCTGAATCGCTCTGTCATAAGGGGAGAAATGCAGTACCCTGGGTAAAAAGAGAAAAAGAGAAGTTTCTCGAGGCTTCTAGAGCATAAGCCTCATGGCCTCCCTTATCCCTATCATTGTGGGTCAGTTGAGATCAAGATCCCCCATCATAGGATCTTAGAGGCCACCTCATCCACAAATCTCTCAACCATCCCTATCCATTAAGCCCTATAAATACAAGCTCATGGTCATGGTTGAGGGGGAGAAATCTTAAGGTATTGTTATGCTATTGGATTGATCACTTAGCCCAAGCCATTTGAGAGCATAGAGAGAAAGGTTGGAGCTTATGGGGATGAAAGTGCTTGGTTTCATGGAGATGCATGTCGACACTAAGGCTTAATTGGTTGTAAACTTCTCCATTTTATCTTAATGCAAAGCTGATTTCTGTCCCACATTACTGTTGTTGTTTGATTTCACATGTACATGTTGTTAGATTCCTTAGTCACTAACATGGATCAGTAGATTATATTTTGGCAACTTTGATGTGTTTACATGTTTGATCTGATTGCAGGTACACAGGGTTACTATCAAAGCACTACATTCCAGGTATCTACGGCGTCCGGGGAGAGTCTTCATCCTTTGTCATTCATTTGTTCTGGATCTGAACCATTCAGACCAGCGGAACACCTTACTGTCCGCAGAAGATGAAATATTCCTACGTACAAAAACTATGTGCAAGGCCTTCTAAACAACCATGCAAGGCTTCTTAAACAACCCGTGGTAAAAGAGCATCTCAATCTCTGCCACCATGCTGAAACTCAGCTAGGCGCTAAAGAACACTGCTACATTTCCTCAGAAATGAATTTGATACATGTTGAGCAAGGGGAGCACTGTTTTTAATTCACAGATAGCGAATCTAACAACAATTCCAACCAGCTAAAGAACTGGCGAACTCTCACAAGAACCGTGTGAGAGTTGGAGTTGAGTTGAATTAGTTGCTCCTCACGTGAGATAGTCATCGATAGGAATATCATACTCGAGAATTGTCGTTTGCATGAAGAGACGTAAGCAAAAACGATGTTATACATATCCAAATGCAAATGACGGTTTTTTAAATTCAAACAAAAAGTGTAATTATATTGTAATTGTTGTACTTCAAAGTTGGAAAGCATATTAAAATTTCCCTAGTTTCAGAAATTGTAGCCGACAACGAAATCCCAAGTTCAGAATTTACAAATGTGTTTTACTAGCATAGATCTAAGGCTTAAAAAAATCTACCAATTGTCGAAATAGATCAAATTTCTAACTGTAAATATTTTTTAGTGAAAATGTTGAAAAAATGTACAGTAATGTAGAATGTGCCTCTTCTAAGAAAAACAAAAGAATATTGATTGTTTGGGGTAAAATGGAAAACCCTAGACTGATTGTAAATCTAAACCATATTTTTCGTTTATTTAATCTTTACAAAATTATTGTCTCTATTTTCGAGTTTCACAAATTTTTCAATCCTTAATACTTATTACTTACGTTGAGATAATCCTCATAATTCTATTTGTGTTTTCAACTTAACCTGTTCCGTACAATGTTGATCAAACTCCAGTTTTGTGTCACCACACATGACTGAAACCATCGTAGATCCAAATCCTAGGCTCTATCAAGCGTCGAGAGGGATAAAATATCCCGAGGTGCAAACCTCTTCTCAGGTATTGCACTCAAGGAGGTTTGCACCTCAGGAGATTTGATCCCTCTCGATGCTTGATAGAGCCTAGGATTTGGATCTAGGCTGGTGTTAGATCTAGGTTTAAGATGGATTTATGTTACTATCTCTTATAGATATTTATAAGAAAACTTATAGTTGTGTTAACAGTTTAATTTCTTAAAAGAAATTATAGTTATATCACCTCTCAAGCCTCTTACGTATATGCATATTTTGTTTTCTATATATATTTAGTTAGTTTTGTTTAAGACTGTGCTATCATTTAAAAAAAGAAATTGTACTTATATTTCATATTTGATTATAGTAATGTGTTTGTGTTTAGATTTAAATAAAGGATGGCTTATTGAAAGATTTATTAAATAATATAACAATATTTTGTAATTTTTTTTTGGATTGGATTAGATTTATCAAATAATATAGCTATAATTTGTGAAAATATTCTAGAATTAGAGTTCTTAATAATTAGAGTCAACACTCCATCGACCCATCATCCAAGCATTGGACCAACTCATCATAATATAGCTACACCCAAATTGTTGATAACTTTAATTGGGATATCATGTGCTTCCCAAGAGGAATTTCATCCCAACAAAACTATAATTAAAACTTAATTTTTAAGGCACCATATTATATAGTTAAAATTAGATGAATTGTAAAATTACAATCACCAATTTTGAAGGTTTTGGTATCAGAGCCTGGTTCGTCAAATTTACCTGGTACGATGGATAGATCTATGTCTTTCAAAGATATTAAGCATGCTGAATCTCTAACATCCACTAGTTCTTCTTCTTTGTCAGATATGTTTGAATCTAGTTCTACTAAAACTTTAAATTATGCTGATCTAGAACTTGAGGAGAAAAATCCCCAAGCTGCCTGGAAACTACCTAGTGTTAACCCTAGTCAAGTCTATGCAGATTTAAACATGTTTCATCTTAAAGTTGTTAGTCATGTCAAAGTAAAAGAAATTGTTTCTGAAGTACAAGAAAATTGTGATACTACTCAAACTGTTGCACTTCTAGACCCAAAATAAATTCAAGCTGAAACTAAACGTCATGGCACTAAGCATCTTCATTTAGGATGTATTCGAGTAGGCATTAGTGCTTTAACACATAAAGGCTTGAACACTTTTGTTCTATGTACAGTTCGAGATCTTACACATAATAAATTCATAGATTGTTTGATAGGAGGTGTGGTCGCTCCTCTTTCAAATGGCCCTGTCTGGTTCAACTGCTATCCAAATTTCTCAGTCTATTCTTTTGATGAACACCTCGTTGATATTCTCAAACTTCAAATCAAAACCACTAGTTTTGATATGTGCAGTAAACGGACCAATATCTCTATCCAAACTAGAGGATGTTTTCACCACACTAATACCATGTATCCTGCTGTTCTACATTCTCCTAGCCAAGATTCTCAGGCTAGTACTCTGGTCCTTACTGATCCCCTGAACCAAAAAATTGAACATTAAACTATTAAATGGGATCATTTATCATTTCCATCTCGTTGGGTTTTTTATACTCCCCGCATCCCTAAGCAGCGTGCAATCACTACTGCAAATATCTAAGAAGGATCCTCTTCTGCCATCATATCCTTCCCTCCATTTGCATCTCCTATGCATGCACACTACCTTCATACTTTGTTACAGCCTTTGCTGTCCTCTCTGGGATCTGTCCCCTTTTCTGTCAAATGCCTCGATTGCTCTCAACTTATATCTCTTCAAAGCTTAGTAGCCAGCGTGGTGATTGTTCTACTTCAGAGCAAGAAAATACTATCCTATTTACACAACATGAAAACCATAATCCTCGCAACAATCTTTCTCCACATACGCTGTCCAAAGAATCTTACCCTCATCCCAAATGTGCTGATATTAGTTTTCCCCATGATGATCATGTATTAATGATACATTCCATCCCTGCAATGGAAACTAATGACCCAAGACTCAAAGAAATATTTAGCTACTGTAGACCTCCTGGTATTCCCAAGTATGGTTTAGGATACATAGAACAAGCCAACACAGTCATCCCTGACTGTCGTTTCAATAATCCTCTACCAGTTGATATCCAAAAGCCTTCTATCCCTGAAATGCATAAATTCTTTACTCTCATAAAAGGCTGTAAAAAATGGCAAGTAGATAAAGATTGGATGAAGAGAATGATAAATTGGGATCTCTTTTCTCATCCGGATGCAGTAGAATTCAATGCATCAGTCCCCGTAGAACAAAAGCAAAGCTTAGAAAAATAATGGAAATCCTATATGAATAATCAAGATTGTTGGATTTCCTTCTATGAATGGAGAAAAAATATTTCTGAAAAACAGCTAGTCCAAATGATGGAATCTGAAAAGGGAAAAGGAATAGAAATTCCTAAACATAAGTGGAAAAGCATTAATGGGCAATAATTAGAATCCACTTCTACCTTTCCCCCATTTAAAAGTATTCTTCTTGAAGAAGAAGAGAAACAATCTAAAGTTGTCCCTCTAGTTTTGGCTAAAGAAGAATCTCAAATGAGTAACACTGATAGAAGAATACAGGTTGTTTCAGAACAAATAAATTGGACAAATGTTGCTTTAAGAGGAATGGCTGCACATACATTTGTCACAAATGATTATGCTCGCAAGAGACATATTGACCAGCTGCAGGTCACCATGAATGAATTAGTCTCCTCAAATAATTCCCTTTCTCTAAATATTTCGGGAATTAGAACTGAAGTCACAATAACGACCTCTGAAGCCAAAAATCAGAATGCAAAACTGGAAGAGTTACAAGACTCTTATTTTGGAATGACCCATAAATTGTCTAAACTTGATAAGAAAACGGAAGATATCAAGTACCAAGTCAGACAAATCCAAGCAAATCTTCCTTCGAAAGATCAACTTGATAGAGAAATCCCCCTCTCTAATCTTTTTACTACACCAGTTGAAGGAATTTCTAGTGTTTATCATTCAGAAAAGTCTGAAATCAAAGAAAAATTTCCCCTCCATTTTCCTAAAGAAAGCATTGAGGCAGATTATGCCCTTGTTACCCAGCTTGCACCAGAATGGGCTTTGCCTGTTAAAGAAAGCCTGCCATGGAACATGTCTAGGCCCTCAGCTCCAGATTTGTATGGAAAAGGAAAGTTACCTGAAGTACCACAGTTTTCTGAAGAAAGCTATCTAGAGTGGAACATTGATAATATGTCTGTAGGAAAAATCAGACAAGTGTTCGACAGAATGTATGTATCATACAAAATTATGTGCATGAAAGGAAAAGGCGAGATAGAAGCATGCAAATGTCTTATACAATGTTTTACTGGTACTCTAGCCAAATGGTGGGAAATAGAATCATCTCCTGCACTTGTGGAAAAAATGGAAAAGGAAGTATTAAGAGATGATGATGGAGATATAATTTTCCATGAAGACGGAAAGCCACAAAGTAATATGATCGGTGCTCTTACCACTATGATCCTAGAGCACTGGTGTGGAACAGAGCACGAAATATCTGATAAGTGTTCTCTTATTTTAATGAACTCATAATGTAAGAGTATGGCTAATTATGATTATTTCCACAGGGAATGGATGCAGCGCATCTATGAGGTAGCAGATAGCAAAAATCTGCTTTGGAAACAAGTATACCTTGCTGCTCTCCCCAGTAAATATGTAGATTACTTTAAATCCCAAGGAAATTTTCAAATGCCCTATGAAACCTACACTTGGGGAGAAATCTACTATATTATTACTTCTGCTCTAGTTGGCCTATGTACTAGCACTAAGGTAAATAAATCTATTCAAAAAATGTTTAGATTTCCTGATAGCAAATCAATATGTGCTAAGTATGGATTATCAATAGAAGATCTGATTCGCAGGAAAAGAAAGGCCAAGAAAATATCGAAAAGAATCAGGAGTGTCCGAAGACCTCAAAAGAATTCTCAATATGGTAAACCTCCTAATAGGTTTCGAATGAGAGCACATTACAAGAGGGTTCCTAATACCCATTACTATACTCCAAATGATATAAAGTTGAAAACCTTTAAGGCTCAAGAAAAGCAGAAGATCACTTGTTGGCTCTGTGGGCAACCAGGACACCTCGCAAACAGATGCCCACAAGGAGAGGCATCAAAAAAGACCAGGGGAAAAGATTCCCAAAATAAGGTTCACAGAAATACCGAAAGAGCAATGGCTTCTAGAAAACTTATTCATTGCAACCGATGTGGCTCAGATATGCACATCACTGATGCCTACCCTAGAAGCCCTTTTATTAAGCAAGAAGAAGTTCATATAGCTCAAGGAAATTTTAGTTCTAGTCCTGAAACTTCTGAATTTGAATATGACACTGATGATTTGTTTGAATTAGAACAGGAAGTTCTATTTATTTCTTAGAACTGTCAATGTTCAAACCCAAATCATTGTTCTTGCAGCTCTACAGAAGAATCAGAAACAGATGAAAGCATAGAAGAAACAGAAGAATAAATCGACAGAAAAATGCCTAAACTAAAAGTCTGCATGGCATCAATCAACACAAGAGAAGATGCACAAATACTTGCCCAAATCCAAGCATTACCTGAAGGAGAAATGAAGGCAACCCTCCTTGACTCTTTTCTGAAAACTATGATGAATACGACACAAAAATCTCATGATGAAACGTCTTCAGGTAAGAATCTTGTATTTGTTGATGCTTCTTTTGAAAAGAATACCAAATCATTCATAAAGCATAATAGGAATGAAAGGTTGCAGCCTCTCACATTGAATGATTTAGGTAAAGAGTTAAATAATTTGAAAAGAGAAGTTTCTGATCTAAAACACAAAGTTCAAGGTCTTGAAAGTCGATTTTTGGAAGAAAATGCATACAAATTCGATCTGTGGGCTCGAGATGAAATCCAGAAACTTAAAAGAGGTGCTCCTTCAGAAGAAAGATCAAAAGAAGAGCACATAAACAGAAACATTAGTATGTTTGATACTAATAGTCTTGAAGGCCTTAATTCTATGAAAGTTTTGGCTATTGAGCATCAAAAACGTTTGGTACTGATACATTTAAAAATTCAAGATAGAATTTTCAAGCTCAAAGCTTTGATTGACTCTAGTGCAGATGTAAATATGTTGTATAAAGATCTTATTCCAGCCAAATATTGGAGAAAAACTTCTCATGCTATTACTGGAGTAGGCAATACTCAAATCTCCTTGGGATATGAGATCCCCAAAGCAACATTGTGCTTTGAGCAACATTGTCTAGATATGAAGTTTTTCCTCTCAGATATTCCGGTTGCATGTATTCTTGGCACTCCTTTCCTTGCAGCTGTCAAACCTTATGGCTCAGCCAGATCTCCAGAAAGAAAAGTTGCATTCTTCATTACTCTACCTAATATAAAAATCAGACAATGTTCTGCAAAAGCTATTCGAGCAACCAAAGTTGTCCTCCCTTTTGTCTCTTCTCCACAAATTTCAACAATGGTCCAGATTGCCATGGAAATCCAGCAGAAAGAGATAAAGATCCAAGAATTGAAATATTTGAAAGCAGCTATGAGAATAGAAGACCAATTGAAATTGCCACAGGTTCAACAAAAAATTTCACATCTCAGAGAACAATTTGAGACTCAGGTATGTTCTGAAAACCCAACTGCATTTTGGAGAAAAGCTAAGTATTTTATTCAGCTTCCCTATAAGGAAGGATATGAGGGCAAACCTTGTAAAAGTAGAGCAATTCCCATGAATGCCCATTTTCAAAAATTATGTGAAGAAGAAATTAAAGAACTGTTATCAAATGGACTTATCCGACACTCTAAGAGTCCTTGGAATTGTTATGGGTTCTATGTAAATAAACACTCTGAACAAATAAGAGGTGTTCTACGACTTGTTGTGAACTACAAGCCTATGAATAAAGTTCTTGCAGATGACACATACCCAATCCCTCATAAGTCGAGTCTAGTAAACAGAATTGCAGGAGCTAAGATATTCTCAAAGTTTGATCTCAAGTCTAGATTTTGGCAAGTAGCCATTAAAGAGGAAGATAAGTTCAAAACAACCTTTAGTGTTCCTGCAGGACATTATGAATGGAATGTCATGCCATTTGGGCTCAAGAATGCTCCTTCCAAATTCCAGAGGGTAATGGATAATGTGCTCAAGCCATACTTTGATTGGCTGATTGTATACCTAGATGATATTCTTGTGTTTTCAGATTCAATTGAGCAGCATTTTAAACATCTGGAAACCTTGTTAAAAGTTGTCAAAGAAGCAGGTTTGGTCCTATCAAAAAAGAAGCTTGAATTATTCCAAACCAAGATCAATTTTTTAGGGCATGTTATCTCCAATGGAACGTTGATCTTGCAACAACATGCAGTCGAATTTGCTGATAAATTTCCTAACAAAATCCTTGACAAAACCCAGCTGCAAAGATTTTTGGGTAGTCTTAAATATGTCAGTCATTTCTACAAAGATTGTGCTAAAGATTGAAAGATTTTGAATGAAAGGTTGAAGAAGGAACCAATTCCCTGGACCCATGAGCACACCAGAACAAATGATGCTACCATGAACAAAAATTTGAAATTTTCCTGATTAACAAAAAAATTGTTTTAAGAACAAATGATGCTACCATGAACAAAGTCTTGAACAAAGAAGTTAAAAAGGCCAGTGAGGCCAAGTTCGCAAGATGGCAAGCTTTGTTTTCAAACTTTGAATTTGATATTGAACATATTAAAGGTTCTTAAAATTGTTTGCCTGATTTTTTGAGCAGAGAAAATCTCTTACAGACTGCAGAAAAACAAATATCAAATGAACCTGCCTCCTGTTTAATCATAGTCAGTGAGTGGAAAAACAATCAGGAAGAAACCAGAGAAATTCTAGAAAGCATGAGTTGGACCGAATACAAACAACAATGGAGACCAACATGGCAGCTACGAAGCACTCAAGTGATTGATAGGAACCTGCAGCCATGTTCTCTACTCCCATGGATTGTACCAGAGATTCGACGAAGGCCCACTTCCACAAGTGCTATTCCAAGTTTGATGTATGACAGAGCACTTAGAAAAGCTGCAAATGCATCACAAGCATTGATATATACTTTTCATGATGTCGAATTTATTTGGAAAATTTTTTATGTCATTCTCGCGATAGAAAATCAGTACTATTGCATAAATCATCCACGAAATCTTGAATGGTGGCCAATAGGACATGCAGACTGAATCTTTCCCGACACTCCTTACAATTATTCAGAATACAAACAGATGTGGTGAGACTTTTTATGCAAGGACAATTCTGACAGGACATATGTTTCCCTTCTCAAGTTCGGATCTGTTAGAACAGCTCTACATTTTGATATCCCTGATTGGTTCTTCAATTGGTGGAAAACATTTGGCATCAACCGAAGCGCAGTGGACCCATATATCATTGAAAGTGAATATGAAGGACATGGTGTTGGACTTAATAAAATAAGAGATCTACAAGAATCCAAAGTCATGGATGAAAAACAAGTGGTTGGTTGCTTTTTGAGTAACCATCACCAATGGTTAGTACGTATGAAGATTAAGGTGCAGAATTTACAAGGACAACCTATTATTATCCGCCAGATATACACCAAAATGTGGAATTTGAAATATTTGAATCAAGTTGTACTAAGAACATAAATATAACTAATGTTAACATACACTAATGGATTTAAATTTTATGAATATAAATCCATTGTTTAGATTATCAATATAAGTTTTGTAAATTTGTAACTATAATGGCATTATTATACAGGTTCCAAAAATATCGTAATACCATATATGTATATCATCTGTGTATGAAAAAAATGTAATGTCAATCATCTCTAAATGCATCGATGATCTTTAATTCTCCTAAGCTCGACACCAACTTTTTTCTTTCTTAAATAATGGTTAATGACTATCACGAAAGGGTTGATCAAAGAGAGATTTTTTTTTCAGAAGGAAAAAATCCTGTCCTTGATATTCATAAAATGAATCAAAGGGCATCTGAAGTGCCATCCCTGAGTGAGTGTTACAATCATAAGATATCAAAGAGAGAGTATCTGTATACAGTACACCAATAATAAATCTCAACTCAACAAGCTGCCAAGGGGGAGATCTAGGAACATACCCATCAGTAACACAATCCATACGCCATCCAGTCAAAGACATAAATGTGAACCTGTCCATCAAAACCCATCTCTACCGTGAACATAAGAGTGCAGAGCTACTATCTGAAATTGCCCGCTCCAAACCACGAAAGAGGTGCAAAAATTAATAAATGGAGTACAAGCTCCAGCACTGAGCTCAAAAGAGCTTTAATGTGTCATGAGAGACCGTAAGGCCTTCTAAAATTTCAGAATAGATACAAGTACCGGGAGCCAAAGTCGGGGCAGACTTCAATAGACTATCTGCATGTTGATTATGTTCACGATAGATATGACTGAAGGACAAGTTAAGAAAACAAGTGCATAGTTTTCTGATATCCTTGCACCAGTGACTGAGATCAGGTGGAGTAAGGGCATCAATACCCTTAACCCAGTTAATAATGACTAATGAATCCCCAAAAATATTAAGTGTGGGGATCCCCATCACCTGGGAAATATGCAAAAGAGACCAAAGACCAATCAATTATGCTTTAGTATCGGTACATGTTCCTACCCCCATAGCAAACTCGAAGGAATGAGTCTTATTCAAGTAAATATGGATGCCTACACCTCCAATATTTTTGGCTGATGCCTTATCTAAAAATCCATAGGGATAGGCAAGAGATGGACATGAGCCTAGCACTCGAATCTTTTTTGCCTTTCTACAAGGAGGCTGATACAACTGCGATAATTTTTCAATCTGGAAAATAACGTTCAAGACAATAAGCTTTTTTCCTTCGAAAATGTATGAATTCCTTGCTTTCCAAATAGTCCACATAGCGAAGAAAAGAAGGTAGCAACAGACCAAATACTTAGAGAACCTCTAAGTCCAGTTCCTCATATAATTGTAAATATTATCACACTGATGAGGGGGAATGAAATGATATTTTCCACTGAGATGATCAAAGAGAGATTGTGTTCAATAGGATAACTTGCCAACATGAACCAATGACTTGTATACTTTTTATAGTGGAGAATGTTGGTTAGGCAAATGTCTAATTCATCAACATGAATGTTATGTAGTGGCATTTTTCTTCATCATTGAGGACATTTGAAGCAATAACCTTGTCATATGAAACATGTATGCTCATACTAGAAACACATACCCTAAAAGGTAGAAAACATATCCTTGTAAAAAAATCATATAAAAATTGAGTAGTTGGTTCAAGATACTATGGTAAGGTGGAAGAGTAAGTGACAAAGAAGTTTAAGGTTGTGAAGCCTAAAACAGAGCCTTAGCATGATTTGATCAATATATGAGTAAAGGTTTTGTTGTAACCATGGTTTTCTGCACAACACCAAACATAGCCTAGGTACAAAACTTATTCATTAATTAGACGTTGACATTGGCAAATAAAGTTGAAACCTTATAATGCACTTGAATGATATGTTTGTCAAATAAACCATATACATAGATTTACCTTTCAAATGCTAAACTTAATCGTTATATAGAAAGAAAGTTCAAAGCACAAACTTGCAAATGACTTTTATCTTCCTCATTAGTAATATCGTCTACCTTCTTGAGTTTTTCTATTATTTTTGGAGTTGTTAATGCTGAAATAAACATGATACATCATAAAATTTTATGCATTAGATAAATAATGGCAAAGGATTTAATATCTAAACTACAAAATCCAATGACAACAATGTTAAATGAACAAAAATATGATGACAAAACATAAACATTATTAATGCTACACCTTAAAATTAATTAATTCATTGAAGTTAATGTTTTTGTTTTTGTCATAAGATTAAAACATTATTAATTGTTTGAATGTAGTTAAGGTTTTTTTTTCCATAACCTTAAAACCTTATTCATTGCATAGGTGGTTGATTTTAAAATCGAACAATAAATGTGCGCCACAAGCAATAGGTTAACAAAAATTAGATGACAAAATAAAGTACAAGGATAATCATTAACCATTAACCTAATGCCCGTAAGCTTTATTTAAGATTCATTTTAACTCCAGATCTATCAAGCACTAAGAGGGATCAAATCCCTTGAGGTGCAAACTTTTCCTCAAATTTTTTATTCTAAAAAAGGTTTGCACCTCAAGGGATTCGATCACTTTCATCATTTGGACAATCTTGAATGAAAGCAATTTTTTAATTTTAGAGTATGGCCTATAATTGTTTTTTATTGGCTAAGAGCTAGTCCTTCTTAGATGCAATGAAACATGTTAACAACTACTCTCTTTGACTTCAAACATATATGGCACTAAATATTTTTTTCATTGTATATAGTATTAATAACCATGAATCACATTCTTGCATATACTTTCAACAACGATAAAGATCTTACCAAGGTTTTCATTGAGTATTAAAGCGTTGATGCATGCTAATCCTACTTTGGGAACTATTGTCCTATATCAAGGTAGGTAATACAAAGGTTTCGTTGTTATAGTTAGACATATTAATATGACTTTAGGGAATTATTGTTTTGTGTATGTTGGATTTATGTTATGAAATTTTTGAAAGATCTATACATAATCTTTTTTCTTTAAGATTCAAACTTTGGAGATTTTGAATTTTGTTTGATTGTAGATTGGTTTTGGATCCATTTTGAATATGACAAAGATGTCAGTGCCACAATTTATAATTCCCATGGTATACTTTGTCACTAGTTTTATTAGTATTTCTCAATCTTGTCTTAATGGCAGGAAACTTTAATGTTCTTGGATCTTTGAGTGCTATTAATTGCTAGATAATCCACTAGAATTACCAATTCTTTCTCAAACCCTCTAAATTAGATCATTTTACCAGCGATCATTAACCATTCTGCGACAGAGCAATGATTGTTGTCACAGGTTCATTGTTGGTCGTTGGATCTCAAAGTATTGAGATCCAACAACCAGCGATGAGTTTACGGCAACAATCATTGCTATGTCGCAGGCTGATTAATTTTCACCCATTTTAACATCTTCGTATTGTTATTAACAAAAAGCATTGTTTCTTTGATATCAGTTATCAAAATTTTACTATTAGTTTACAATGTTAAATAGCATATTAATTAACTAAAATACTTTTTAGTAACTAATAACATGACTAATAACCCATTCTTGCTATGTAAAGTTTTGAACCCAGAAAGCTTTATCTCTAGGTTATCCAGATCAATCCCAAGTCCATCGAAATTTTTGCCAAGCTTTTTGTCTCTCTCACTTAGCAATCTCTCCCAAAACCATGTAAAAACCATTCAGTTTTTGCTTTGCAAAGTTGTATATGCTTTAGTCTATAAATATGGGTTTCATTTCTTTATGTATTAGACAAGTGTGCTTACCATACGCAAACGTATGTAAACTCATGTATTCAATGTCTTCCGAATGATAAACGGATCATTGAACCAGATTTTCTGTTTGAATATGATCACAAAGATTGACATAAGCGGGGATAGCTCAGTTGGGAGAGCGTCAGACTGAAGATCTGAAGGTCGCGTGTTCGATCCACGCTCACCGCATTGCCATATCAATGACCTCACTAAATGAAAAAGAAAAGAGAGCGTTATACTTTATACAGGCAGGTATCCGTGGCGCAATGATAGCGCGTCTGACTTTAGATCAGAAGGTTGCGTGTTCGATTCACGTGGGTTTCAAATTTATGCATTATTCAGTTTTTCACTTTGCTTGCTGCAGATATTTATCAAAGAATTTGTGGGATTTATGTATATAAAGATATAAATATACTTACAGTTAGTTTACACCATTTGTAAGGTGAATTCTATTTAGGTAAATTCTCCACATAAATGAAACTAAATAACACATAATTCTAATAACTAATCTTGAATACTAATAATTATATGACTAAATATTTTAAAAAATTGATTAAATACAAGTATTTTTTTTATAAGTTATTAATGATTACCACACCTTCAACCACTTTGTTTTCACACTAAGTGGGCACCAAATACTTTGTTCATTTTATATAGAGTTTCATAACAACGAATTTCATTATTGAATATATTTTCAACAATAAAGGTTGGTTTAATTGTAGTTTTTATTCATAATCTAATAAAAGTGTTGAAGACATGTTAATATTGTTTTGAAAATTATTGTCCTGAATCAATATATTATCAAACTTATGTTGTTATAGTTGGTTTAATTGTAGTTTTTAGTCATAATTTGATAAAAGTGTTAGAAATATGTTAATATTGTTTTGAAAATTATTTTCCCGTATCAATATATTATCAAATTTATGTTTTTATTGTTAAAAAGGTTATTGTTATTTTGGAGAATTATTGTTGTGTGTATGTTTGAGATTATGTTATGAAATTTTGAAGAGACGAGAATGTAAAATTTTTCTTTTTAGTTCTCATTAGATTTTAGAATTGTTTTTAGATTCATTTCAAATTTTGTAAGGATACTGATGTCACAATTTATAGTTCTCAAGGTGTCCTTTGTCACTAGTTTCATTGGCGTTTCTTACTCTTGTCATGATGGTCAACACTACATATTGTGTGGTGGGGAATACTAGTGTTCTTGAATATTTGAGATATTTTGATTGTTGGATCGTTCACTTAGATATGCTAATTGTTTATCAAACCTTGAACTAAAGTCTCTTACCATCTTTGTGTGGTCATTGGCATAGAGCATTGTTACTCTAATATTGACCATCTTTGTTATTGTTGATTTACAATGTGAGACACCATACTAAGATGCCTTTCAATAGTGAATAACATGATCGGTGGCCCCATTCTTGCTTTGTGAGGTAATCCACACTTAGCTCTATCTCGACGACACCAAGTTATCTAATTCAATCCCCATGTTTGTAGGAAAGCTTTCAAAGTTTTTCTTTCTCTATCCCTCCCTTTACAATCTCTTGGGGAGCCTTCTATAAAACATATTAGAGCTTTTGGGTCTGCATATTTTGGATCATTGTCAATAGATACGATTTCAAATATTTTTGTATTAGAAGTGTGAGCACTATTAAATGTTGTACTTTGTATGCAAATGTCCATAAACTCATGTGTTAAGTGTTTTTTTGACTAATAAGAGGATTACTGAACTTTAATTTACTATATTTATCCAGTTGTACATTATTTGTTAGGCTGGCAGGGACTCTATGAATCGGCATGTCGTCGTTTTTATTGATCTGCATGAAAACCAAAATAGTTTTAAAACATTTATCCTATGTTTTCCAAGACCTAGTACGAATAACCTTTTTACTAACCAATCAAAATAAGTGACACTTTTTACCAACCAATCGCCAATTTAGTACTCTTATTTGGCCTCATCTCGAGGCAGAGTGCCATTTTTGGCTTAAAAACTTAGGTTAAAGTAAATAATATTGAGTACTTTTATTACATATGCATTAATGGTATGTACAAGATAGAATTATATCAATAACATTTTATTTTATGCAGAATTTATGAAGTATGTTGTTGGCACTTCTTAGAATGGTATGGTGGTTGTTCTGTCAGTGTGAAGTTGCCACATAACACTGTTACGTGTTGCTTGAATATGTCACATAATACACATACACAACACATGTCGTGAAGCGCCTACCACATATCCAGAACACGATGGGGATAACAATACCAATGTACCGGTCACTATACCAATGTTAATTGCAATTAATTGGTAAAGAGTTAACTGCAATTGCAATTAACATTGGTATGGTTAATTGCAATTAACATTCATACAGTGACTGCAATTAAGAGTCACTATACCAATGTTAGTTGCAATTAACTCTTTACAACGAGAATTAATTCAACCTTTTTCGTTTGGTATTACTAGTTACTATGGTCCAACTGTGCATTTGTTCATACTGTTTTTTGTTGGATCTGAAAGTAAATGTTACGTACTACCCAATAGTCTTAACGATAAATCATGTCGTAGTTCCAGTAATGTAAATGATCCAAGTATAGGTTCCTGCTAAACTCTGGAGATCCATAATATAGGCACTACCAAAAGACAAATGGAGAAAAAAACAACATGTGTTTCACATTTGGGTTAATAGTTTCAAATACCAGTCGTAATATCTCCGATTAATATTTATGGCGGTGCCTATTATTTTACTATGAATCTATTGTATTACCTGTCATGTCATGCTTTCATCATTCAGGACATAGAATGTTGCTTGTTTCCAGCCACTTTGAGGAGATTTGACACTTAGGAAGTTCGAGGATACCATAGTTCTTTCGAGGATAATAGACCAGACCATGAAAAGAAACAGACCAACACGCTTTCGACCACACCAGACTAGCAACACCACGGAAGGAGTAATCACCATGTCACCATGAAACGAGTAATCAGGATGCCCCCACAACTTGTGGAATGAACATCAAGGACATTTCGTAAAACCTCCTCAACAACTTTGGGAGAGACCTAGAACCTCAACTTGTCATTCGAAGCATGTACCCCTAAAGAAGCCCCATATTGATGATCATTCGGTTGGTTATTTTAATCTATTTTCAAAATTTTTAATTTATTAAAATTTCTTTAGTTTATAAATCTCATATATCTCGAGATATCTAATTAATTCTTATATGTATTTTTAAATTACTAAACAAATTTAAATATTATCTTTAAATTATTATTATTATATTAATGATGCAACACTAATTGGTCCAGCCAAACATCTTTCGATCATTTGGTGGGGAGAGAAAGTGGCCAAATATAGGAAACCCTAATGTGACTTCTAGATCATTTGGCGGGAAGAGAAGGTGGCCAAATATATGAAACCCTAATGTGACTTCTAGCCATGATTTTTTGAGGACGAGTCACAAGTTTGAATTTTGTCATTAGTTTTGTGGAGTTACATAATTTTCTTTTAATCATAATAATATTTATGGATTAAAAAAACTGATGCAAATTGTACATTGGTAATAGATAGTACTCCCCAAACAAAAGGCTTACAGGCCCACAAATAGACATCCTCCTTGCATAGACCCCAACGAGCCACAAGTACTTAGTAGTTAAGGTGGTAGCCACTAGTAAAATAACAGCTTCGGCAATGGCCTTGGGTCAAATAATCTGTATATGCATTTTTTTAATGTGCAAATAACATCCTCATAAAATTACTTTATTAGGGTAAAAGTGCACTACACCTAGGTTTTTCACAAGTTCAAAGCACCCTTCACGAAGAACATAAGACTTCAAAAACTTAGCTCAATCAAACTAGGGCCAAGCATTGTCCCCTCATGAATTTACTTGCAATGCATCTAATTTTAATGACACTAATTTCAAGATGACATTGTTACCAGGAAACTAGAAAATTTTTGGATGCTATTCAATGTTGTTTTTGAACAGTGACTATGCTTAAAGACTTGTTTCTTTAACCAATATAAAACAAACTTTAAAGGGAGGTGTCTGTTGATATGCAACTTTGCTTGTTTCTATTTGTTTGAGTACATTATTACTTTAATTTTGTTAATTGATTCGCACTATTGTATTTGGGAAATACGTATATTTTATCGAGAGCTCTTTCATTGCCCAAGGTGAATGAGAGTGCATAAAGTTTCTATAATTTTGGATAAGTCTCGACTCCCGTCATTTAATTTATATAATTGTCCACTATTTTTTCTATTTGTTTGATTTAGTACGATACAATTATGAGTGACATGATTACTTTTACTTTGTCATTTGATATACATGCATTTCAATACAAAAACTTCTCCTAATTTTTTTCAAGAAAAAAATATCGCAATTTATTAAGGATAAACCGCCTTCTTTACAACGTGTAAAACCTCACAAAAATAAATTTTGACCTTTCTAAAGATACTAAATTTTTTTCAAACTGTGTTTGGTTAGTATTCAAAATAGCGGATATTCAACTATACTATTATTGGCAAATATGATAATAATCAATATAGAAATAGCACAACAACAATCTATCATTCTAGACCCTCTCATATAATTTGATCATATGAAACTTCTCGTAATGGTACTACATCATATCATTTTTAAGAGAAAGGAAATTTTATTGCATGCTTTGAAATAACCTGGAAGGGATATAATGCCAAATTGATGATATGAGTATCATTTAATTGAAGTTAAGAAATAAAATATGAAAGGAAGTGTGTATTAGAAAACTACGGAATTTGAAATCAGAAGAATATATATATGGTTGATCAAAGTTTTAATTGTTTTTTCAAGGTAGATGCCATAGTACATGGTTATAAAACATAAGTAAATTTTAAGGCTAAGTTTATGCACCATCTTCATAATTAAGTGGAACTAATAACATAAATATAACTATTGTCAACATGCATTGCAATATCGAATTAGAGTTTTCTATGGTAAGCCTATTTGGATGAGAAGCATAATGTTATTTTTATGAATTTAAATCCATAGTTTACACTACCAAGTATAAGCTTTGAATGGCTCTCTTTGAATCCATATCCATACAACACATCTATTAAAGACCACGATACCTAGATTGATAACCTATCAAAACAAGGTCGAGTGATGGGTCATGAATAGGCTTCTCTATGGCAGGTAGACAAAGACACCATTAAGGAAATTGATGTTGGACATTTAATGATTCGTTCCATCTCATAGGTCCGTCAAGGGCCTATCCTTTTCTACTTTCTCTAGATGNGGCAGGGAGACAAAGACACCATTAAGGAAATTGATGTTGGACATTTAATGATTCGTTCCATCTCATAGGTCCGTCAAGGGCCTATCCTTTTCTACTTTCTCTAGATGTTACATGAAGAAGATGCTATTGTGAATTCATATATGTTTTTCTAATATCGTCGACCACCTGGTCTCTATATATAATATATACTTCTGTTTAGACTGAATTAGAAAAATCATTAAGAGGAGTGTTCCTAAATTACCATAATTTTGATAAGTTAGAAGGTTAGGCAAGTTTGTATTGTAACAAAAAAATTAAAATTGAGATATAATGTGGGTGTACACAGGGAATTCTAAGAGAAAGTGTTTTTCATCCTAGACACTCATAATCTCATAGAGATGACAAATCCTTTGAACCCATGAAAACCATATTTTTGTGACATATCTTCATTAGAACATATGCAAATACAAAACTTATAGATAAATCTAATAGCACATTTTGTTTCTTTCATATGGTTCAATGTCCATCACACAAGCGTTAGCCATGAAGAGATTTTGTTAAATAGATTAACTTGTTAACATGGAACAAGAAGTTAATCATATATATATAAATCATATTTCCTTTCTAAGGCTAAAATTAATTGGAGATATAAATAAATCCCACAACAAAACCCTCCAAATTACTTTTGATTTCGTCATTTGCAGGCCCATTCACCTTGGTTCTTTGATTCTCTTTGGGCTTACTATTGTCCAAGTAAACATGATACAACATAAACCTTTATGAACTGAAGAGATACATGACAATGGATTTAATATCCAAAATACAAAATATAATGACAGCGATGTGGAACAAACATATATATGCTGACATACCACAAAGATATTTATGGTCATGACCCTTTTTGGTGTAGAAATTGTTAGTGCCATAACCTAACTCCCTTACTTCAGTAGTTAGTCATGTTATGTATGAGGTCACAACTTTTGAATAGTAGACTATTTTTTTTTGTAACTAGGGAATTAGTAACTGGGATGGGATTGATACTCACATGACACAGGGTCTAGGGCTCCAAACCCGTCTGCTACCACTATACCCCTAGGTGCACCCACACAACCTGCAAGCATGGAGCATGGGTAAGTCGGGGTGATTTGAACTTGTGAACTTCATTTACAACATTTCCTTCATATTAAGCGAATCGTCGGTTGAGCTACACCCTTGCAGGATTTTGAATAGTATATTATTAATATAAAAATGGTCTCTCTATTAATTAATGCCTACTAGGTAGTTTGTACTCATTAATTATTGACCAAGTCAAGTAGTTAGGGTTTTGAGATATTGAAAACCTATTTTAAAATCTAAGAGGCTATGTATTGTTTGGTCAAGAATTATTTTATCAAACCTCTGTTTAAATTAAATGTTTCCAGACCTTAAGAGGCACATGGACATTGCTTCCTAAAGTTATTATCATAAGGCGAGTGTTATTTTTGCAATATTTGTCTTGTCCATTTCCTTTAATTAGTTATTCTACCATATAATCTTGTGTTTCATGCAGTGTTTATCTATGAATATCTTGTTATTACTCTAATTTACAAGGTTAAGACCACCATAAGTGGTAAAAGAGTAGTTTTATAAGCCAACACACCTTCAAAATTTTCATAGAATTTTTTTAAAGCTAGATATGCCTTATAATGTCTTTAAGAAACACAATGATCTATCATTCAACGAGTAGACATGTGGTTGGGAAGCATACACATAGATAATGCAATTGGTACTTAGACACATATGTTGGACATCATTATAACTTATGGTGGTTCCCCTTCAAGTAGTACCACAACAAACAATGCATGTACATGAAATCTCACCTTCATGTACCCTTTGGTATATTAGAAGCCCTATGCGACATGAAATCCACTATAGATAATACGATCACCCTTCTTGTTTCTATAATGGCACTGGGCACAACACTTGGGAAGATTACTCTGTAGTACCTGAATAGTCAAGTAGTATGGCTAAGGCCATGGTTGAGCCTCCTTAGTTGACACCTTGAGATATTGGGTTAAGTACCGTTGTTGGAACATACAAGTATATCAAACATATATAGCACCTAACAATCCCTTGTCCTCGGGACCCGAAAACCCTTCCCTCTATCACTAGCCACTGGAATTACTACATATTTGCATTAAGAAAGAATATTAGCATTCTCTTAATGTAGTAACCATGATTCTTTGAGATTAGCCAACGAAATTCCTACATCTTTCTATCTAGAAGGAATTTGGAAATCCTATTAGTGCAGTAATATTCCACAAGAAGTAATACTTTGTCACACACGTGACCACCTCTTTAACATGTTCGAGGTGATGGAGTACTCTGTTCACCAGCATTATCGAAATTTTATGTTGCTCTGATGCTTAATTCAAATTTCCATCCATAGACTTGCTATACCATTAAATTTTAACATTGGAAGTAAACATATATAACAGTATAATAATTAAATTTATCATTCTAAAACATGCAAACATTCCTCCATGAATGCATCTATACCATGACCATTAAAATCCATGCACATATACATTTCATCACATGAAAATAAGCAAACACATCGCATAATTATAACCATGGCATTCACACAAAATTAGTGAATTTATCTTTTTAAGGGGAAATAGTCCAAAACTAGTAGCAAACAAAGGACATTTCTCCTAGCCATAGGAACTCTTCCATAATTAATCTTTCTATGGCAAAGATCATCCCTGAGTTGGGGCTATCAATCCACATGGGATAAAATATCCCGAGTCCTTTACTTATCTCGTAACTCACCATGCACAACACACAAAATAGCTAAAACTTATACATGTATCCAGTGCCAAATCAATTTACGTTTGTTCCAAATCCTATTAGGAATATTTTATGGCACTGGCATTTAATATCACATAATGCCAATGCCACAATTTATAATTTCTAAAGTGTCTTCTGCCCCTGGTTTTATTAATGATTCTTACTCTTGTCTTGAAGGTAAACACTAAATTTATATGGCAAAAAAATTAAATGTTCTTAAATATTTGAGTGCTATTTATAGTTAGATAAGTAAACTCATGTACTGTGATTTGGACTTTGAACGTAGTCTCATAATTCGATATCAGCCAGGACAGCATGTACTGAGAAACGGATCATAAGTTGATATCAGCGGGGATAGCTCAGTTGGGAGAGCGTCAGACTGAAGATCTGAAGGTCACGTGTTCGATCCACGCTCACCGCATCGCTATTTATTTGGCGTAATTGAAGAAAAGAAAAAAGATAGTGTGACAAACTTCATAGCCAGGGATCCGTGGCGCAATGGTAGCGCGTCTGACTCCAGATCAGAAGGTTGCGTGTTCGATTCACGTCGGGTTCAATTTTCGTCTTCCTTCAGTTTTTCACTTTGCTCCAGACATTTATCAGAGAATTTGGGACCCGTGTAAAAATATAGATAAGAAATGAGCAGTTAGTAGTAAGGTGGAAGTTTTCCTTGATGCACATAGCGGATTCTTAGTATTACATGTTTCATAATGGTTTTATGCACACCACCAAACACAACGCTCATTATTGAATATATTCAACAATAAAACCACTTTGTTTTCAAACCAAGTGGGCACCAAATATTTTGTTCATTGTCATAACAACGAATCTCATTATTGAATATAGTCAACAATAAAGGTTTAATTGCAGTTTTCATTCATAATTTGATAGACATGCAAATATTGTTTTTAAAATTATTGTCTCATGTCAAAATACTATGTCTATTTCCTTTAATTAGTTATTCTAAGTTATATAATCTTGTGTTTCATGTGGTGTTTATTTATGTATATCTTGTTATTACTCTAATTTGTAGGGTTAAGACCACCATAAGTGGTATAAGAGTAAGTTTCTGAGCTAACACACCTTCAAAAAGTCCCCTATATGACATGAAATCCACTATAGATAATATGATAACCCTTCTTGTTTCTATAGTGGCACTGAGCACAACACTTGGGAAGATTACTCTCTAGTACCTGAATAGTTGAGTAGTATGGCTAAGGCCATGGTTGAGCCTCCTTTGTTAATACCTTGAGATATTGGGTCAAGTATTATTGTTGGACCCTACAAGTATATCAGAGAGATATAGCACCTCAAAAACCCTTCCCTCTATCACCAGTTAGTGATATTACTACATCTTTGCATCCAGAAAGAATATTGACATCCTCTCAGTAACCCTATTCTTTGAGACTAGCCAACGAAATTCCTACATCTTTGCATCTAGAAGGAATTTGGAAATTCTATTAGTGCAGTAATATTCCACAAGAAGCAATACTCTATCACACAAATTCACCCCTTAACACTTTCGAGGAAATGGACTACTTCGTTCACCACCATTATTTGAAATTTATGTTGTTATGATTCTTAATTCAAATTTCCATCCATAGACATGCTATACAAATCTTAACATTGGAAGTAAACATATATAGCAGTCTAATAATTAAATTTATCATTCTAAAACATGCAAACATTCCTCCATGAATGCATCTATACCATGACCATTAAATCCATACACATACACATTTCATCACAGGAAATTATGCAAACACGTATCATAATTATAAGCATGCCATTCACAAAAAATTGGTGAATTTATTTTTTTAAGGGGAAATAGTCCAAAACAAGTTGCAGACAAAGGACATTTCTCCCATCCATATGACTCTTCTGCAGTTTCTCTTTATATGGTAGAGACCATCCCTGAGTTGGGGATATCAATTCTTGTGGGATGAAATCTCCCGATTCCTTTACTTATCCCATAAATCATCGTGCACAACACAAGGAATAGCCAAAACATAGACACATATCTAGTACCAAATCAATTTACTTTTGTTCCAAGTCCCATTAGGAACACTTAGTTCCAAATCCCATCTACAACTATTCCAACCCACTAGAAATAACCCCCCTTCTCTACTCAACAATCCATCGGGTTATCCCCATCCCATTCTAGTGCTCTAATACATGCTAACCAAGGAGTCTATGTGCCAAGCTCGAAGGACCTCAAACATGTTTTCTTAGCCACAATCTCATTTGAGTGATCCCTAGATAGAATGTTAGAATGGATGAATATCTAACTCATTTTTCACGTTATATATGCACATTATAACTTTCTATGTGGCACTCCTGAGGAGCCCACTCCCCCGCTTTTAATACCTTCTAAGGACAATTATTAGGGATAAGGATATGAAAGGACAAAAGGGGGTGAAGAAGAACATAATGTAGAATATGCATATAAGATAATGTATATGATGATTACCTAAGAAGTTCCCCGGGTAATTTATACCCTAAGTGGGGAAGGGAGGTGACTTTTCAAGTCACCTCTTTAATTTAATTATGTTAATTACTAAAATTATCCTAGATTAGCCTAGTTTAATGTTTTAATTTTAGTATTTATAACATTGCCTTCTCCTTTTAAAATGCTTTGTCCTCAAAGCAGGGTAATGACGGATAATGTTGAATTAATTTCTTTGTTTCCCATGATGTGTCTTCTTCTGGTAAATTTTTCCATTTAATGAGGTATTCCTTAATCATTCTAGTGTGTAATCTCCATTCTATGATGTTGATGATATCTTTTGGTTCTAAGATAAGTTTCCCTTCTTCGTCCAGATCGAGAAGTGTTGTTTGAACTGATTGATGTTGACCCAAATATTTTTTTAGATTTGATACATGGAAGACATTGTGAATTTGACTTGTCTCTGGTAACATTAGCTCGTATGCTACACAACTAATATTCCATATAATTTGGTATGGACCATATAACTTAGGTGCTAATTTGTTATTTCCTTGTCGTTTTAGTGATAATTGTTTGTCTGGTTGAATTCTTACGAATACCCAATCTGCTAATTCAAACTCTCTCTTGGTTATATGCTAGTATGCTTGTTGTTTCATACGATTTTGTTCCACATAAATTATCTTCGAGTGTTTGCATGATTCATTGGTTATCTTCTAGTTGATCTTTTACGACATGTACTTTTGTGCTTCCTTGAATGATTTCCTTCCATTTGGGTGGTTCATAACTATATAATGATTGGAATAGGTTCATCTTATCTAATGTATGATATGTAGCATTATACCACCATTCTGCAAGGTGTAACCACTATAACCATTTGTTTTGTTTGTTTGCGATGAAACTACCGAGATAGGTTTGTAGACATTTTTTGACCACTTCTATTTTCCCATTTGTCTGTGGGTGACAAGCTGAGCTCATATTAAGAGTGATCCCCATCTACTTGCAGAATTCCTTCCAAAAATTGTTTGTGAATCTGGCATCTCCGTCGCTCACTATAATTTTTGGAAAACCATGTAATTTGTAAATATTTTTACAAAACACTTCAGCGATTTTCTTATCAGTCAGTTTTATTTATGCCTATAAAATGTGCATATTTATTTAGTCGATCTACTACCACAAGGATTTTATCCTTACCATCTCATAAGGGTAACCCTTCAATAAAATCCATAGAAATGTCCTCCCACTTTTTCTTCGTAATGTGTAGTGGGTGGAGTAGCCCTGGAGTCATGACGTTTTCACTTTTATTCCTTTGACATGTGTCGGAGTCGGCTACATATTTTTGAACGTATTTATGCATTCCTTTCCAATAGAATGATTGTATGGCATTGTAATATGTCTTAAAAAAACCTACATGTCCTGCGGTAGGTGAATCATGAGATTCTATCATCACCTTAGTTTGAAACCTTGATGTTGGGTTTAAATAGATCCTTCCTTTGTACCACAAGATGTCATTTTGCCACTTGAATTTGGGACCTCTATTCATATCTTCGATTAAGGCGCAAGTGTTTGGGTCTTTAGTGAATTATCTTTGTATTTCGTCCAACCATTCTGGAATAACGATTGAAATTGTATATGTCTAGACTTCATCCTTCCTAGATAGAGCATCGACGACTAGATTTCCCTTCCCTCTTTTATGTAATATCTCCAAATCAAAGGTAGCGATTTTTTCTATCCACTTCCGTTGTTATATTGACAATGTTTTTTTAAGGAGATATTGAAGACTGATATGGTATGTTCTTATCAATATTTTTCTTCCTAGAAGGTACTGTCACCATTTTGCTAAAGCATGTATAATGGCCAACATCTATTTATCATAAGTGGAGTTCAAACTTTCTCTCTTTTTGAGCTTTCTACTTTTGAATGCTATTGGGTGACCTTCTTGCATCAAAACTGCTCCTAATCTGAAACTTGATGCATCACATTTGACTACAAAAGGTTTTGTGAATTCTGGCGTGGCTAATACAGGTGTTGAAGACATCATGCATTTTAATGTTTCAAAACATTTTTCTGCTTCACTATTCCATTGGAAGGAATTTTTCTTCAATAAATATCTGAGAGGCGCTGTTTCATGGGTGTAATCATTTACAAATATTCAATAGTATCCTGTTAGGCCTAGAAATCCCCTTAGCTTCGATATGTTATCAGGTCTGGGCCATTCCATGATTGCCTTGATTTTACTTGGATCGACTTTGACTCCTTCCTTCGATATCTTATGACCTAGGTAGTCCAATTCTTCTTTTTCCAAAGGTGCACTTAGGCCTCTTTGCATAGATTTGGTTTTCTTCCAAAATGGTAAGTACTTGACTTAGGTGTTAGATATGCTCCTTCCATGTTCTACTATATATGAGGATGTCATAAAAAAATGCTAGTACAAATTTTCTTAAAAATGGTTAGAACAATTCATTCATTGCGGCTTGAAATGTAGCTGGAGCGTTAGTCAATCTGAAGGGCTTTATTTTGAACTCACAGTGGCCTTCATGAGTGGAAAAAATGGTTTTCTGCTATGTATTCCACTCTAACTTTGATTTGATAATAGCCAGATCAGAGATCCAATTTTGAGAAGTACTTGGCTCCATGAAGTTCATCCAACATTTCATTGATGAATGAGATCGAAACTTTATTTTTGATAGTTATTTTGTTCAGTCCTTTGTAATTTATGCACAATCTGAATGAACCATCCTTCTTTTGTACTAACACTACTAGATCTACCTACAGGATTTTTCTTTTTAAAGTAACGCCACATTTCAAAAGATCATGAGTTAACCTCTCGATTTCTGTTTTATGGTGACGTGGGTATCTGTATGGTTTTCTACTGGGAGGTTTTGTCCCTAGTTATATTTCGATTATGTGTTTGATCTTTCTATTTGGTGTAAGATCCATGGGTATCTCTTGAAACACCTTGTGATGTTTTTGAATCAGCTCTTGTATCTCTGGTTGTTTTTCCATATCTCCTTCACATGTTAGAAGCTCCATTTCTTGACATTGAAGTATGTACGCTGGTGCGCCTTTCTAAAGTAGCTTTTCCATTTGATGTGATGTAACTAAATGTGTTAGAGGTGGTTGGAACCCATATAATTTGTGTGTCTTCCCGAACGACTGAAATTCAATAAAATGTCCTTGGTGATTTGTAGAGCATGTACCCAAGGTTTGCAACCATTGTATTCTGAATACTACGTCGAGTCCTCCCAGTGGTACCACAAAGAGATCTGATTCTATGTTATACTCTTGCATTTGTAACTTAACCTTGTGACATTTTCCCACATTGTCAATCTTCTTGCCATCTGCTACCATAACCTTCATGTTAGGTACTAGAAAAATAAATAGTTTAAATACTTTAGCAAGGTTGACATTAATGAAGTTATGGGTTGATGAGAATTGTGACATTATTCTTTTTTATATGTCCTTTAATCCTCAATGTTTGTGGCTGGGAGATTCCGGTAATATCATCTAATGAGACTTTTGGGGTTTCTTCCTCGATTTTTGTTTGGTATTCTTGCTGACTACTCACATCGTTTTCAATTGGTTCCTCCACTTCAAACTATGCTTCTTCTGCTTCACAGGAATACAACTTCTCTTGTAAGCGTTTGTGCTTAGGATCCCATTTGTATCCACAGAACTGACATTTCCCTTCCTTTATTCTCTGGGCCTCTAAAATGGGATTCGTTCCTTCCCTAAGTTGTGGTGGTGTATATCTTGGATTTCTTATGTATGCTAATTGGAGGGGATTCTTTTTGGAGTCGTCTTTGTCGAAATTTATATTAATGGATTTCTTGAAGTTTCCTTCAATAATCCTGGCTTTACGACGTGCTTCCTCCATGGTAGAGATGTTATGTAAATCTAGTTCATCACAGATGTGTTGTTTTAGACCATGTATGTAGTTCTGTAGTTGTTGGTCATAGGTTAAATCGGGAACTCAAGTTGGCAATGATTCCCACTCACATGTGTACTCATCGACACTGTTTTTTGGTTGTAACCTTGTGATTTTGGTAAAGAAGTATTTTTCTTCGACGCCATGGTATATTTTGAGGAGGTAGTTCCTAAAGCTAACCCAATTGTAAGAACAGATTCTTGCAATATTCTTCCACCATAAGTACTAGTTGTAAACATTGCCTTCTAGTTACATGGAGGAATATTTAATTTTCTCATCGTTGTAATGGATGTATAGGTATTCCTTGGCTTTGTTAATCCATGCTATACACTATCATTCGTCCTCGTCGTATTTGGGTAACTCGACTTTCACCCGTATTTGGTGTCCTTGTGTGGATGAGGTTGTGGATGACATGTTGAATAGAGGTATGTGATGATCCAACTGCTTAGGTGTTCTGGGTGATTTTGGTTGCAGATCATTTGATATTTGTAATCTAGTGAAGATGGCGTTTAAAACTTCATGATTTTTATTTTCGTCTTCCTGCAGAGTAAGGACGATATTCTCTATTCGTGACGTTATTTATGTCCAGTTTTATGTCAAAGCGTCACTGGTTTGTCCAATCCTTTCTTGGAGGCATTTGTAGTTCTTGTTAATCTTCTCATTGAGTTGCTCAAGTCGGGCGTTGAAGTCACCCATTGACCTGGTGATGGATGGAATCTTCCCGGTGTTGAATGTGGATTTATTTTTCTTTGTTGTATGATTCCAGCCAACCATGTTTTTTTTAAAATACTTATATTATTATTATTATTATAACATATATAGGTACATATTTTTTATAATCATATAATTAATATTATAATTTTTTTAAATATATATATATATATATATTTTTAAGTCAAGGAATACTTATTCGCCGAAATGGGGAAAACAAAGGGAATGGTCGACGATGATTGCGAATGGAAGAGCATAAGGCTGACATCGAGCGCAGGGGTGGAAGGGCGAGAGAGTGTAGCAGACACGTAGCAAGAGGGGTTTAGGATAAGTACGAGAGCGTGGGCAGGCATAGTGGAGGAGCAGCAGATGGTAAGGCACAAAGGAGCATTAGAGGAATTTTTAGGTCTAAAATGGCCCCCCTAAGGAAAATAATAAAATAATATTTATTAATTTTGGAGGAAAAAAGAAAAAAAACTATTTTTTGTGTTCGTATTTTCGACATATCTCCTTGTGTTTTTACTCAAATTTTGGTCAAGAGAGTTCGTTGGATGCAGAATTTGATTCCACATCCAACGAGTACCCACACTGCATACTTTTGACGGACCCCGCTACCCCAAAAACAAGAAATACCTAAAAAATGTGATGATGATGTCATCATCGAGTTTTTTCAGGTATTTCTTATTTTTGGTGGAGCGGGGTCCATCAAAAGTATGTAGTGTGGCTACTCGTTGGATGCGGAATCAAATTCCACATCCAACGAGCTCTCCCGATCGAAATTTGAGTAAAAACACAAAGAGATATGTCGAAAATACAAACAAAAAAAGTAGTTTTTTTTATGACAAATATGTCAATTCAACCATTATGGTTGACTCATTTTATTGGAATTCTATTGGTTCTTGAATTCCAACTCACAATAACTTATTGTTGGCGCGTTTTCTTATAAGGCCCATTTTAGACCCCACATTTCCTCTAATGCGTGTGGAGTGCAAAGTAGAGGAGCATGGGGAGTGCAGGTGGAGGAAATCAGATGGTAGGAGCAACATGAGAGGTGATGAAGTGGAGCAATAGCATCATGGAAGTGATGCAACGCAACGTGGAAGTGAAACAATGTAACATGGAGAAGTGTGTTGCGGCTGAGATGATGGATGGATGGGTTGTAAGGATGTATTGGTGCGAAGGTGGAATGCAAGGGTATGAATGGAAGTGGGAAGAGGACATGGATGTGGAGGGAGAAGGTGGATGTGTCTTGATCTTGGCATGGGAGGTGGTGGGTTGGTGCTGAGAGCCGATAGGATCGGGTACCAATGAAAGGAAAAAGGCAGGTGAAGAAGAACGTAATGTAGAATATGTATATAAGATAATGTATATGATGATTACATAAGAAGTGCATACAGTAATTTATACCTTAAGTGGGGAAGGGAGGTGACTTTTCAAGTCACCTCTTTAATTTAATTATGTTAATTACTAAAATTATCCTAGATTAACACAATTTAATGTTTTAATTTTAGTATTTATAATAGGATAATAAATCCTCTCTCATGACATGGCCTTACAAAACTTAGGATACAATATTTAAGTTTTTCAAGCAAGGGATAATGGATTAGATTAATAATTCACTAGGATTATATCCCTCTTAGACCCCTTTCTTACTTCCCCTACTTGTGGAATCATATCCCTCCAATTCTTCTTCATCCTTATTCATATGCAATCATTAAGTATTTTATATTAATATCAGTGTACACCATTACAATGATTTGGGCATATTGAACCATTATGACATTTGAATTCCTCATTAATAAGTAATGCAGGAGCATTGGGTCAAGTCTGGGCACATGGAGAGCAGGAACACATTAGAAGAAAGATTAAAAGGTTTTAGGTGCATCTATAGTCACTCACAGGAGAAATTGGGTGCAAGTACAACATCCCTTAGAAGTTTGGGTTCCATGGAAGACTTAAAGTAAATTTGATTGGACACAACGTAGCCATCCACATGAGTAAAGGAGAAAAAATACCAGTTGTTTGCTGAGATATTGAGTGAGGTGATAGCCATCCAATGATTTGATCAAGGGTAGTGTTCAAAGTATGTCGATGATGAAGACTAAAGGCATCATAAGGAGTTTCGATGGTGGAACCTCAATAGTGCATTGGGGAAGAAGTGTCATAGGTTGCAGAGGTGTGCATTAGTGGGTGAATCCTGATGAAGAAGTCTTGATGGGTGAATCCTGATGAAGAAGTCTTGACGAAGAGGGACCTAACATATTAGAGATTGACATGAGTGCATCGACAGTGAAGGTATGTTGAAGAAGTCCCTATGGAACACATGGCGGCGTATCAGAGACTTCCCAGTATATTTTGAAATAGATGCAAGAACTGAGAGGGTCGAAAACCCAATGCCAAAAAACACGCCGAAGATAATGAATCGTAGTTACAAGGATTCAACGAAAAAGGAAACTCCAATGAAGAAATGAGGCGATACATCAAATCATATGTATAGGGGTCTATGGAAATACCATCAGGAAGGAGTGTTGATGGGAAGGTATCGATTGTACATCAAAGAATGGGAATCAAAGGTGTCATATTAGAGTTGAAGAAGTGAACGTAGAGGGAAACCCCAATGAGATAGGGGTGATACATTGGGAGATGTATTGGAGGTCGATAGATAGGTCACTACATGATATTATCCATAGGAAAGTGTCAACAATGTAACAACAAGGAATGCATCGGAAGTGTCATCTCGGCGTGTGTAAAAATTAAACAACTAGGGGGAATTCAAGGAGAAGTATGAGAACGTACCAGACATGGACATGTGGAAGTCGTTGATAGTATATCAGAGTTTGAGTATTGGAGTTGTTTGAAGGTGTTGGTCATGAAAATGCCAATGGAGAGGTATGGATAGAGCACAATATTCATTGATCAGAGGCATAAATAGTAAGTAATGATTATTGGATCCAATATATTAGAGAGAAGAAAGAAAGGCACTTATGGAGCACACCAGTCATTGATGGTTGAAAAGGGTGGAGGAAATGGATGATTGTTGGATGGAAGTTAGGAAATGAATCACAATCATTGGATCCAGAGAGCACGAAGAAGGTGTGGGAAAAGGTGTTGATGGTGCATGATAAATTGGTGGATAGATACACAACAATCATCGGGTGGTTGGCACGTGGAGTAATGACAGTCGGTGGAATTTGTGTAGAGGAATAGAAGTTGATGTTTAGCAGAGAAGGACAAGAAAAAAAAAAGGTGTGAAGGGTCAAGAAGGATTTAGAAGAGGAATTAATTATGGATATAATGTTGCAAGTATAGGGATTGAATGCATATCCAAAGCGATGCCACTTGTATGTGAGAGGTTAAGTATGGGAGAGGCTCCAGGAGCTCACCATGAATGCAAATTAAATGTAGGAGTATAGGTGTTAATGGATCCATGGATTTTGCATGCAATAAGGAAGCTTCAAGAAGAATCCAGAAGAGAAAGAAGCCTCCAAAATGGGAAAAAGGAGGTCCCAAGAATAAAAGAGCTTTAGAACAAGAAGCGAGATGAATGAATGTTAAGAAATATTTGAAACCATAAAAGGAATCATATGGAAGAAGACCACACAAGTCACTATGCACAAGCTCCAAGGGAACCGAGGTGTGCCAAGAGGTACGTTTGTCAAAACTGTACTGATGATGTTTTCCAAGTACACATCCAAGAAAAAACATCATCCTTGCATGATACCATCGAAACACCTATCACCATATTGTCTTTACATAGTTGTTGTAATGAGCGATAATTCAAGTGTCCAAATCGCTCATTCCAAAGTTTGCTCAAGTTATCACTATGAGCAACAAAAACTGAAGGAAAAGGTGATGAGCCAAAGTTGTTAAATTTGTACAACCTGGTAATATCATCAACAATTATGGTAGCTAGGACAAGCTTAGGATATTTAGAATCCTTGATTACAACTTGGTGCGGTGTAAATGTTACAATTTTACCTTCACTAGAATGAGTGATTTGATAGACTGACAACAAATTGTAGGAAATTGGTAGAACGCATAGTACATCACTAAAACGACCATTACCCAATGGAACTGTTCCAGATCCTACAACACTTAGAGATCTATCATCACCAATAAATATTTGTTTGGTGTTACATTCATGCATAGTAGAAAATATGGCTTGATCCTTAGNTAATTAATGAGCCATTCATTTGAAGTAGAAGAAGAAGATGCATTATAAGAAAAACCAAAAGTGCAAATGCATGTCCATGAGAGGTAGATTGTGAAGATGAATCAAGGCTGATATGGTGCTTCTTGATTGCTACTTCCAAGGCTTCCATCTTCTTGAAACATTTAGATTCATCATGATTATCTTTCCCGCAATAGTTGCAATGATGCTTAGTCTTTTTACCTTTTGTCTTGGCTCCTTTATCATTTTTGAAAGAATGAGCTGATTGAGAGGTTTGGTACCCTTGTTCGACTTATTATTGCTAGAATTTTGTTTCTTGAGAGGTTTGGGATTTTCTTTCTATTGGGCCAATAAGGCTTTCCCAAATGTATCTGTATTGCTAATCATTCAAAAATGTATGAGCTTATCTTGCTCTCTAATCAAGGAATCACAAAAGGATTCAAGACTAGGATTTATATAGCTATTTGGATCCAAGGATTCTTTAATGGAGTAGAAAGTATATACAAAAGTATAATATGCAGGTCCAAGTTTGGAAATAATATGATAAATGCATTGGTTGTCTTTCCTTTTAATTTTTCATTCTACACATAAGAGTATAAGAGTTTTGTACTTAGATAAATAATCTTGAATGCGGGAGAAATCACTTGGATTTAAAGAAATCTACTCATTTTCGAGTTGATGACCTCGAATTTCATTTTGTTTACCAAACAAAACTTCCAACCTTTCCCAAACTCTATCTGCTTCATCAATTCCAGATAGGTGGAATCGCAAATCAGTAGAGATTAACATCCTGATCAATCCATGAGATTCATCACTTTTAATTTCCCATTTTATTTTCTTATCATCACTGGGTTCTTTTTCTTTCCTTGAGGTAATTCTGTAAAGTCACCTACTTCGGAGGACATCCTCCATACAATATTTCCATGAGAAATAGTTGTATATGGTAAGTAGAATATCACAAAGGGCGACCATACTGTAAAATAAATACTGTAAAAACATAAACCAAAGGTTTGGATGCAAAGAGATCAAAAAAACAGGTTGTTTAAAAACGACACTGAAACTAACTCCGGATGAGGAAGTTATGCTTGACAAAAAAAGAGGTTGAAGATGACCCCAAGAGTGATGTGGCAGATAGAGGATTGACCAACTGAAAAAAGGACCCCCCCTCTTCTCAAGATTAACCTTTTAAACTCACTTTACAAGAAAGTTGTTTTATGTGAATCACTTTTGTAAAATAAGTGAAATTCACTTTTACAAGTATGTTACTTCAAATATTGCAGCAAAAACTAAAGGACTTTAAGTGACTCGCTTTTATAATTTAAGTGAGATGCACTTTTACAATAAAGTAACTTAAAAAATAGAAATTGCATACACTTTTAGAAAAGTAACTAGCAAGGCTTGAACTCGAGACCACCTCGAGACCTTTTAATTAATCAAGCAACTTTTAACCAAGTGATCCATATTAAAAGGTACGTAAAAGATGGGAAGGAGGAAGGTTTTTTTTTTTATACTCTTATGTCTCGAAGTGTGTGTTTGCTTCTTTTTCTGCAAATTATTTCACATAAACTGAAAAGAACACAACAAAAGAAACTTTGCCACACTTTTGGAATTAGTCCACATTAGCTTGTTCAAAATGTCTGTGTTTTTTCACTGTTTCTGATTTACCGCGATCACACAAGGTGTACGACAAAGAGCATATGCAATAGAGAAAAACCATTTCCTTTATGTTTTTGATTTGACATGATCGCGCAAGGTGCATGACAAAGAGAATACACAGATAGGGAAGGAAACAATACAAAACCAAAACACAAGCCAGATCTGATAAAAAAATTGATAAAATATGAGTTTTTTTTTAAACATCATTGTAACATTATACCTTCAGATACGATGAAATGGTCGTATCTTGGGAAAACAAAAATTGTTTTCGATCAAACGAAAACTATATCCCAATGGAAATGGTGCCTTGGATGCAATGGAACACCTCCCACAACCCAGAAATGCACAAGAAATTTAGGACCATAAACCCTTTCAAAGCTTCAACAACACCAGTTCAAGATCTAGATCATAAACGTAAGTGAATATTCATACACACTCTATTACCATGTTTAGGTACACAAGCTTCTTCCAAAATACTTAACACCTAGAGCAACCACTCACACAAACAGATCACAGATCAACACACCGATGTTTTCATGTGGTTTAAACCCCCGAAAGGGAACACTCCACGACCCCACCCAAATAGCTACTTGAGGTAGTTTATTATGCAAAAGAAAGAAAGTTACAAATGAGCTTCTCATAATCAACAACTATCCAATGACCCTCTATGCTCTTTAAATAGATATCATGGACCAATCGGGTGTTAAGCTATGGATCAAAGGTAGTTATGATCTAAGAGAAGATGAATAGTCAGATCACTCTATGTCTAAAACATATCGTGACCATCGGATTAGATATTTACAAATGCATACTAAAGAAACACATTTTTTTCTAACATATATATTATAGCAAGTTGATCTTAAGTAACTCCTAAGTGTCTAAATATCCTAACAAGAAAATTATTAGTTATAAATTTTAGCACCCAAGGTTATAGAATCCAAGGGGTGTTACAATGTCTATATTAGGCTCTATTCACAGTCCCAGGAGAAATCACCTAAGTATATTATCTTAATATTAGTGACTAAGTTTCCTCTTCACCATAAATAACTTATGGGACCAATCATTAGTCAAGTGTGTTTGTTTAGGAGGTGGATTAGGTCAATTCCCACATTTGTTCACTAGTATAAGAAAGTGGAAAAACATTTATAGTCCTTCTTTATTCCCATTAATGATTCAAATCCACTTCTTGGTATGGGGGATAGATTCCCACACTTTCACAACTTGGCCTACTTCTTGACAACTTTGTTAGAGTCACTTTCCCTAAATCAATTTTGAGTCAATAAATGTATTTTTCTCTCCACTAACCAACTTCTAGTTTCATGTGTAATGGTTTACCTTGAAGTGTTTACTCAACAATCACATCTTTAAGATCCTTTCCTACTCTAAATGTATGATTTTTCATTCACTTTAAGATCATTTCCTACTCTAAATGTATGCTTTTGAAAAGTGAATGAAGTTAATTTTATTAGTAATGATTCATTTTAGAGTCTTAGTTAAAAATATGAACTAACTAGGTAATATTTAGGCGACGTAATATTTAGGTGTTGAATGGAGGTATGCATGTTGTTTATTTGTAAAAAATAAAATTTTTGTTAAGAAAATGAGTAAAATTGAAAACAAAATGAGAAAAATAATTTTTTTTTATTTACATTCACCAATATTAAATAAAACAAAAAGAAAATAAATAAAAGAATGAATAAGATTTACCTAAACCTAAACACTTAATAATAAATAAGATTTACCCAAACCTAAACACTTAATAATAAAGCAAATTACTTATTAGTATTACCAATTAGCAACAACATTAACAAATAAGTGCATTAAAAAACAATTAAAATCAATGAAACTCAAAAATATAGTTTTAAAATCTTCAACACCTAACATAAGTGAAATGCATTGATGTCACCATCTATTTATGTGAGTTTTTGTTGTTGTTGATTGTATGTGTCACAATTGTCACTATCCCTAACTCTACAAAACAATTGTTCTTTGCAACGATAATTAATAGTAGTCCCAAACAATCCAATCAAAGCAATTTAAACCTTAACTTGCATATGAATGTAAAAGGACCCTAAATCTTATAACATATTTTTTATTAGTATGTAAATCAAGATGAATAAATCATCAATAACATAGAAATAAAACACATAAATAAAACACGTCAAAGCAATTTAAACCTTAACTTGCATATGAATGTAAAAAGACCCTAAATCTTATAACATATTTTTTTATCAGTATGCAAATCAAGATGAATAAATCATCAATAACACAGAAAATAAAACATGATATTAGTGGGGAAAACATATTCCATTGAATAAAAAATTGAAGATTATAAATGAAGAAGTGGCTTTCCAATCTTTCTTTTTACTATGGTTTGGAAAACTCCTTTGTCTTTAAGTTAGTAGAAAATCCTCTTTTAACAATTGATTAAAAAAAATACACCATTGAATTTTTTTTTAATGGGAAACATAGCCTCAATTAAAGATTCGAGTTGTATATGGGTAACATGACTTTACTCTCAACAAACTTATCGTAAAAACCTACAATAACAATACTTCCTTAAAATACAAATATGAATACACAAATTTAAGATTTTAAAATATTTGGAAAGGCTTTTAAGGTGGCTCTTCATTTTCCACACAATCTTGGCAATATTTTTTTTGAAAATACTATTGTCACATGCATGAAAAATCTTGGCAATATTTTCATTGAAAATATTATTGTCACAGGCATGATAAATGACAAGCATGTGACTTTTCACTCTTTCATATATTTGTGGGCATCTTATAGAAATCTAGGAAGGTCCACGATTTTTCCACTATGCCATAGATTTGTGGGTGTCTTATAGAAATCTAGGAAGGTCCATGACTTTTCTACTCTACCATAGATTTGTGGGTATCCTATAGAAATATAGGGAGGCCCACAACTTTTGAACGAAAACCCTAGATCTCTTGGAATCAAGGTTTTCCAATGTTTTCTTGTTTACATTGTATTGATGTTTAGGTGATTAATGCCCTTTCCTAAAGTCTTCACTCTTGTTTAGTTGTGAATAAAATCTAGAGGTGTCCTACTTCTTCAATAATAAGTGATATATGATATGTGTTGCATATTTAACTTATGAACATAAGATGGTATAGACCAAACTAATATGTGTGCTAGCACTCATATCACTTCATCTACATCTTCGCACACTCTTTGCATTATCTAAATTTAATGGTTGCACAACTTTTTTATTATATAATATTACGTTTGTGATCCTTTTTCTTCCACAACCTATCTTACAATTTTCATCTTCCAAAGTCTAGCCTTTTGAAATTCATTTTGTGTGTTTCCGTCCACAAATTATCGATAGTCAATCCTTTTGAAGCTTTTTTATCATATAACTTTTATGTGATCCTTTTTGTTCCACAACCAATCCTTATATTTTTTATTTCCAAAATCTATGCTTGTGTGTTTATGTGATGTAACCATCTTATGTGCTTTTGTCTGAAATGGCATTCCTATTACAACCAAACGTGCATCTAACACTAAAATAAAACACCGACCATATGAATATCAAAATCTCTTCGAGGGCATACCATTTACCAAATATAAAGTGGGAGCATTGGCACATCCAAAGAGAGAATGTACTTATAATTGTAAATGTTGGGTGGATGTATAGTGATGGTAGTTGATTTACACTGTAATAATTAACCTTTGCATATAGTTATTCATCTAGATTTATTGTGTTGTGAAGCACATTCTACAACCTAATACTAGGGAGACTTATACCACGTTTGTTTGTGACGTTGATGTGGCATTTGTTGAAAAATTATTACTAAATGAAAATACTAAATATAAATATAAATATAATTTAATAAAAATAAATACCAAGCAAATGCATTATTATATATAAAACACTAACCTAGAACCATTTTAACCTTGGATTATCAATATTTTGTAGGGATAAAATATCTCAAAAGCACAATCGTATTTTTAAATTGCAAAAAACTTTTGAAAAGTTTGCATATCAAGTTAATCTTGATTCCTTTTGCACCTACAAGGCATGGGTTCATGTCCATTGGATTGTTAGTAGAAACCCTAAGCCACATTCAAAGCTTCAATTACATGAAATAAATAAGATAGGGGATTTCAATCGAAAAAGGGAGAGCTTCAATTACATGAAATAAATAAGATAGGGGATTTCAATCGAAAAAGGGAGAATTAATGACTAATCGTGACCACTTTATCTTATTACATATAGGCATATATCAAATAAATAATTAAATATAATAAATATATTTTATAAAAACTAAGATATGTATATTTTTACTTTGGTAATATTGTTTATTTTTAAGGTTCATATATAAAAAATTTAGGATCCATACATAAATCTAATTTCCATGTGAATGAGTTAATTATTATACAACACATATAACAAAGTCTCTATGACTAAACTAAACTTTTGAGAAACAAAAAATGAGAATTTAACTTAGTATTTTGGTATATTAAAATATTTAATAAGTAAATATAAATGTATGACTAAACTAAACTTTTGAAAAACAATAAATGAGAATTTACCTTAGTCTTTTGGTATATTAAAATATTTAATATTTAAATATAAATTAATAAAGGAGTGATATATATATATATAGTAAGCATCCATGGACTTTCAAACCAATGACCTTATAAAAGGAAGATCTTAAAAGCACACCTATCCATTGTTTATTTTATGACTCATAAACATAAATTTTTATACAATTAAAAAAATTATTATATAAATTTATTATTTTTATATTTAATAAAATTATTATACTAAAATTTGTTTTAGTACAAAAGTATATCATAGGCATTAACTAATTTGATACATAATTAAATTATGATTTTAAAATTAAATCATTTATCAACTAAAAGTATAACTAAATTATAACCTTAAACTTAAATAATTTATTAAATCAACTAAAATCATCAACAAAAACCCTAATTTCATAAGGTCTACAATGTACATTCGGCGTTTCCATTGCATCGGGTCTCCTCTCAGGCTATTTAGTTAAACACAAAATTTCGATGGATATGTAGATATGGGGCGAGGATATGTAAAGTAGGATGCAAGCAGAAGTACTAAACAAAAGAAAAAATATATGTAAAATATAAGATGGGGATGTAGCTCAAACGGTAGAGCGCTCGCTTTGCATGCGAGAGGTACGGGGTTCGATACCCCGCATCTCCAATTTTAGACGTCTATTTCATAGCAATATATTTTTTGGATTTGTGTGCGACCTGGTTGCAAATTTTGTTTCACCTATTCAGTATAATTTCTGAACTGAATTTTCAATGCCTGTTTGATTCTACATATTATTATCTCAAAACTCAATTTATGCCGGGTTGGCTCAGATGATTCTACATATTATTATCTCAAAACTCAAAATATGACGGGATAGTTCAGATGGGAGAGCGTGAGACTGAAGATCTGAAGGTCGCGTGTTCGATCCATGCTCACCGCATTTGTTAATTGTGATTTCACTAAATCAAAGATCAAAGCGAAAGGTATGGTTGATATGAATAAAAGATGGGGATCCGTGGCGCAATGGTAGCGCGTCTGGAGTGCGCGTCTGACTCCAGATCAGAAGGTTGCGTGTTCGATTCACGTCGGGTTCAAGTTTTTTTCTTTTTTAATCTGCTACAGAAGGTTTTAAATCTTTTTTAATCTGCTAAGGAAGGTTGACGTGATTTTGCGTGTTTCAAACACGTCGGACTCCAGATCAGAAATATGGTTTGTGTATATGATTTATCTAATCATTGAATAAGTGATTTAGCTGGGTTGTGTTTGGTGTTGTGCAGAAGACCATGATTGCAATAAAAAAGGAATTGCTTAGATGTTATTCAAATTATGTAATAGGATATGCTAGATATTATTCAAATTATGTAATAAGGATATGCTCTATTGTACAACAAGAACTTCAATTCTCTCTCTTGCTCTTTCAACTTACTATGGTATCAACTAACTGTTTATTTTTTATATATAGTTTTTACAAGGGTATGATCTACTTTCGGATCTATTGTACAACAAGAACTTCGATTTTCTCTTTTGCTCTTTCAACTTACTATGGTATCAACTAATTAACTGTAGTTTTTCCAAGGGTATGATCTACTTACTTTCGGAGGTATGTGTTTCCAGCATGGTTAGGCCCACTTCAGAAGACATTTAAAGCATGTGCCCAACCAACTAAAATCATAGTTATACACTTAACATTTAATGGAAATGACCCCCTTCCGGTTGCTTTATGGGATTCAATCGAAAGAATTCAAGGCAGTGTCCTGAAATGATTACGAATCTTATAGGATGTAAATCAATCTGTGTGAGGTTCAAAAAAATAACAGGGTTTGAGGTGTCAGTTTCCGTTTGAAGGGGACTAAGCATCAAACTCGCCTCTGCGAAGGCCATGGCCGACCCAAAAATCTTATCCTGCTGCTCTATGTTTAAAAAACGATCCGGAGACCTGAGCTTCTCATTACCCTGCTTTATAAATTTTGATTTTTTCCATATATTTATGTCAGTGGCACCGTTGGCTTTCTCTATTTGGTGGACAACTATGGCATCGCACCTTTCCCCGTAGCCTTAAACGTAATGCCACAGAACCATAATTGTGTAAGCTAAATGATCTTAAACCTGCGCGGCCCTTGAAACTGTGAACTGAGCTTAAAAAACATGTATGTTCAATTCATCTAAAGACCCACAACAAAGTCAACCGCTGTTGGTCAGTTAGATGGCTTGAACGTTTAAATCTGTTTAGCTAAGTTAAATAAATTTTAGACATTAATTTTGAAGCTCCCGAATTAACGTCCTTATTATAAGCAACGGTTGACTTCGCTGCTGGTCAGTTAGATTGCTTAAACGTTTAAATATGGCGAATTCTAAATATTGGACAGGCTCCCCTCCCGAGGAAAAGTCTGTCCAGCATATAGGGCGCTCCGTTTAAATATGGCTGAGTTAAATAAATCTTCGACATTATTGGCGTCCTTATCATAAGCATAGAGAGTCAACCTTACAAACAATCACCTTTCAATTTCAATAGGCTCCCTTGCACATTTGACCTAAATCGGATTTCTTATGACGAGGGTCCATTCACCTTATCCGCTAACGCGCCAGACGATGGTGAGGCCCCCAAAACACCAAGATATAAACAAAAAAGTCGCATCAAATGATTTGATCCAATTGAACTGAGTTGTAATATTGGAAACATTGATCCTAATCTCGATCTATCATTTCGAATCCTTTAAAAGGCGCTTCTAGAGTAGGCTTTGAGAGCACAGAGTTGTCCCTGAATTATTACATCGGTTTGGCTTTGGCAGAGGAAGTAAGCATGTTGGGATTTCTGGAGAAGTTGGGAGAGCAATAAGCATCCAGCAGCGTAGCAATAAATGCTGTGGCTGTCAGGCACATCTAAATGCTGTGGCTGCTACACACATCAACTGTTGGATTTAATCCAGCTCTTCATCCAACTGTTAATGTGCCCTGCAGCCATAGCATTTATTGCTGCGCTGCTGGTGCTTATTGCGGCTTATTGCTCTAGGATAAGTTGTGAGATGATAGTTTAATCGGTCCTTGCCCTGAAACTGGCTTATGCAAAGGCTCAGGAATATCATTGTTGCTAATTATTCCATGGCAACTGCGTCCACTCCAGGATGGCAACTGCGTCCACTCCAGGATGGTTGCTTTACAGTAATGTAAACCCCACACACTTATTTATAATTGGCTTTGGCTTTGAAGTTGCATATATCTGGTTTCAAATATTTCATGTTATATTTCTCATTCAAACTTTCAGGTGGAGACCGACTATCGAATGATGATGAGTCAAGAAAAGTAACGCAGAGTATCACCATTATTAAGCCTCTTGGTTATCTTCGTTCACTCTCTCTGGATACAGGCTCAAACCCTCCAATCTCACCATCTTCTTGTGAGTAACGTAAATATGTTTTTCATTGGTTTCTGCACTATGGTATCAATGAATTTCTTTATTCTCGTTTGCCATCAATGTTTGTGGGATTTGGAATATCGTGTAACAGTGACACCATGAGAATGAGAGAATCCATGGCGAAGTAATAAGCAAAAGAAGGAATGTGAGGAATCCCCACAAGCAGAACCCAGAAGCCCTACGATTTTGGACTGGTCAGTCTTCCATATTTCAAATGCATATCCATTTAACCCTTTGTTTTTCCTCAGTAGTTCAGTGGTAGAGCGGTCGGTTTTTAACGGTTAGGTCGTAGTTTTGTATATATTACATAAATTACATACTAGTTTTGTATACATTATATTTGCTGTGAATCAGGTGGATATATTCAAGTGCATGCTTCTTGTAAGCATTATACTTACATAAATGAAATTACATATAAAGGAGAGAAAATGAGAATGAGAATGGTTATAGAGAGATTTTATTTTTGTGTTTTTAATAAAACTTAAAACTAGGTTTAGTTGAGTTAATTAATTTAGTTATTTCTAAGTTAATAAACCAAGACTTAAAAGCCTTATCTTGTAGAATGGATTGTAGCCAAATAAAATTTTACCTTCGTCCAAAACAAAATTTTTAAATTCTTTAAACATTTGTTTGAATGGTTGGAAAGTTACTTACATATTTGTTTTGCTGTGCAATAAGAAGTGGATATATTTAGATGAATGTAGCTCCTAGCCATAATAAAATATATCTAGGTAAACTAAGTTATATAGATAAGAACAAGAGTAATGGAGATATACATGATATTCAATAGTATACTTGGGAATAACCAAAACAGATGGAAGTGCAAAATTTTAAGTGTTTTTCGAAAGCCTTGAAGGAGGACTCATAAGCATAGATGTATCTTAATTCTAAATCTATTAAATATAAAGATGGGTTAAATTACTTAGGTATAAGTACTTTTTCAAATTTTATGATTTGATAGATAAAATTTAAAATAGAAATATGTGTTAAATTACTTGAGGCATAAGTACTCTATTTAATTTTATTAGAGTGATTTTTTAAAGTTTTTGTGATATATCCAAGTTAAGATAGTTAAGATGCACTAATTTTTATTTCCTTATAGTAATTTTTGTTAGTTTTATTATTATTATGGTAAGCTAGTTTTCATTTTTTAAAGCTTTCACAATTTTCACTTCAATTTATAGTGATTTTTTTTAGTTTTATTATTATTATGGTAAGCTAGTTTTCATTTTTAAAGATTTTACCTTTTTTCAATTCAATTTATTAAGGACATATGCATCTAATTAATTTCCCACTATAAAAATTTCCTTGTTCCTTATTTAATTAACTTTAGTCAAAATATTTTCAAAGAAATTTAGGTTTAGGTTTTCCACATATCTCTAGCCCCTTATTCATAAGGGAAATACCAAGAATGTGGATTGAATTTTATTTGTATGATCACCATGCATTGTCATCATTAAAACCACAAATATTGTTTCCATTTAGAGCCAAACAATAAACTTATAGGTAAAATAAACAAAGAATAACATATTATTTTGTTGGCATCATGCATGTTTCTTTTCATTATAATCCTTCTTCATTTTCATTATCATCATGTTTAATTGTTCTTCATTGATGGCTCTAAGTGGAATGATTTCTTTGAAAGTATTTTATAATTTGTCTTCATTAAATATGTTGAATTTGTTGCAATTCACAAATACAAGTTGTAATACTTATATTTAACCTAGGATTTAATTTAATATATCAATTATATAATATGGTTTATGTGACAAAATTCAAGCCATGTGAGTTGAGTTAAATGGCTTTGTGTTATATTGTAAATATTCCTACTAAGGAGTTTTGTGCCAGGGACTTACATATTTATGAGTACTAATCGGAGGTTAGATTATAGTGTGGTTATAATTTCCATAGTCTGTTTATGTTTATGTAAAAACATGTGTAGAAAGGAAATACATCCCCATATAATATCCACCAAAAAGGTTGCTCGAGAAAGAAACAAGGAGACATCCATGATACCACAAGAAGGGAAAAAGAAAGTGAGTGTATATGTGATTTTCCCTTGCACTTGTCTTTATGGAAAGTACTACATTTTTATCCCATTCTTCCTTACAAGCTTCCCCATACGGTTTTTACTTTTGTGTGTGCCAAGTATGTTTTCATATCCTTTGGAAGAGAGTATATCTCATACAAGAAAAGGGATTTTCCTTGTTTTTTCTTTCAATATCACTTATTCGAAGGCAAGGGGTGGAGGCATGTTTCCTTTTCCATGATCTGAGTATATTTTCCCATGGTTTTTGGGCCTTAAAAAATGAGCGATTCTACTAGGATTCTATCTAGGAAGATAATATAGAAGTTGTCCAATTTGATACTAAAAAGTATGAGTAAATGAAATGGTTTGAGAGATAAACCATGGTTGGAATGTGCACAATAGATCAAGAAAACACCTTCAAACATGTATCCCTATTATTAGTGTTCATTGATTGTTTGGAGGCCACATGTTTTCTCTATGAGCTTATTCCCAAAAGGAAACCAATAGTTGAACTCAAAGATAATTTTAGGGGATATTTTTTTCCCATGGGCTTATTTTCCAGTGGAATATCCATGATAATTTGTGGATCACATTGCATCAAGTTCCTACATTAGATGAAGAATTTTTTTCTAAATATGACTCCTAGTGAGCTACTTTCCCTAATGAAGAAGTTTCCCTACTTTAGCGGCCCCATACAATTGGATTTTCTATTGGTGAGTTCCATTCATCTTAGTGTTCGTGATCTTATTGACTGTTTCCTTCTCAATGAAGTCATGATTGAGTTTTGTAGGGGCTAGGTGCTCAACTGCCTCTAAGGTTTCCAAGAGAGGTGCAAAATATGGTTGAAGCAACTCCACAATAATTGCGACGTGCAAGCCAATGAAAGGGGGAATACTTAACTCAAAATCATTTTCACCCACAACTTTGGTGTTGGTGTAAGGACCAAATCTAAGTGGGTGAAGCTTTTGATGGAGCCCTACAAAGTGGTATTTCTATAAATGTAACTATACATTGTTACCAACCATAAACTGATGAGGAACCCAATGCTAGTAATGTTGTTTCTTATAATTGGTATTAGCTTTCTCCAGGATCTCATGAAGTTGGTGTTGGATGTGTTGGATTCATTTAACAAATTTGAATGTCCGATGATAATAATTTTGAGCATGGGAGGATGTTTCATGTGTATATAGAATGGATAGTGCTACATCAATTGGGGATAATGTATGGAATTGTTAGAAACATGACCGCATAGAAATGCCAGATATACAGTTAAATCATTACAAGATGCATAAAACACATTTAACGCATTACAGAGAAACACGGATATAACGTGGTTCACCCAAGAGATGGGCTACGTCCACACAGAAACTGCCAGTCATTCAACAAATTTGAATGTCCGATGATAATAATTTTGAGCATGGGAGGATGTTTCATGTGTATATAGAATGGATGGTGCTACATCTATTGGGGATAATGTATGGAACTGTTAGAAACATGACCAAAAAGAAATGCCGGATATACAGTTAAATCATTAAACAAGATGCAAAAAACACATTTAACACATTACAGATAGACACTAATATAATGTGGTTCACCCAAGAGATGGGCAACATCCACACAGAAATTGCAAGTCCTTTTATTAGTGTCCAAAAAGATGAAGGGATATAACTTGCAATAGCTCTGTTGCACTTCCTCTTCACACTCTCATAGTCTCTCTCACACAATCACATAGATTGTTTACATTACAATACAATACCATACCATGCACATTCGTATTACAATGCTTTTATTTTATAGGGAAAATACCATGTGAAAATACTACAATTAACCCAATACCATGGTTTTGCAAAACTGTTGGCCAACAAACATCCCAAATTTTTTTCCCCAGGCCATGCATCATTTGCTGAATTTATTCGCATTGCCGAGGTTTTACTTAGGTTTGTAGAGGAGGAAGATAATATGGCTCTGATGGAGGAAGTATCGTAGGAAGAACTCAAGGCTGTTTTGCAAAGTTTTCAGAAGGACAAGAGCTAGGGGCCTGATGGTTGGATGACTGAATTCTTTTTGGAACTCTATGAAACGTTGGGTAGTGATCTTTTAAAGGTAATGGAGGATACCAGAACCTCTGGGAGGATCCTAACTAGTTTTAACTCCACCTTCATTTCCTTGATTCCAAAGGTGGATAATCCTGCTTCACTGAATGATTTCAGACCCATCTCTCTTTGTAATTGCATTTATAAGGTGGTCACTAAGGTGATTGCCCACAGACTAAAGAGGGTTCTGTCTAAACATATCTCTGATGAACAATTTGGTTTTTTGGAAGGGATAATGATTCATGAGGCTATCGGGGTAGCCCAGGAAGGTCTTCACAACATGAAAACTAATAATATCAAGGGATTTGTTCTGAAAATTGATATTTCTAAAGCTTATGACAATGTGAGTTGGTTGTATATTCGTTTGCTACTAACTCATTTAGGTTTTGATATTGCTTTCATCAGATGGGTTATGAGCTGCATCACTACTGTGTCTTTTTCGGTTCTGATTAATGGTGTTGCATCACCTTTTTCCCCATGTGGAGAGAGGGTTGAGACATGGCTTCCCATTGTCTCCTCTCCTTTTTCTATTGGTTGCAGAGGGCCTTACTAGATCCATCAAGAAGGATAATCGAACTGGATCCTTCAATGGTATCCTGGTTTCTCCGTTTATGCAGCTAACACATTTGTTGTTCATGGATGATGTTTTGATTTTCTGTTCAGGTTCAGTCAGGGAATTACAAATTCTCGCTGATATTTTGAAACTTTTCATAAAAGCTACAGGAATGGAAATTAATGTTGGGAAATCTACACTGACTACTCATTTGTTAAGTGTAGCTAAGGAGCAGACTTTTTTGGCCATTTTTCCTGTCAGATCGGAAAGATTGGAGGTAGGATTGAAATACCTTGGGTTCTTTCTAAAATCCAACGAATACAAGAAACAGGATTAGATTTGGTTGCTGGAAAAATTGGAAAAGAGGCTGAAGGTGTGGAGTCACAAATGGTTATCTAGGGCTGGTAGGCTAGTTTTGGTCAAAGTTGTCTTGGAGTCCATTCCAGTATACTGGATTCCTTTGGCCTGGATTCCAAAAGGCATTTTGAATAAGGCGCATAGAATTTTTTTTTGGTTTCTATGGAGTGGAAAACAAGAAGGTCGTGTGACCCCATGGGTTGGGTGGGAGCGGATTGCTATCCCAAAAGGTTTGGGCGGGTGGGGTCTCAAGAGTATCTTTTTATTTTCTAAATATCTGGCAGCTAAAGGGGGCTAGAGAACACTGAAGACTGAGAGCTTAAGGACTCATGTGATGTTCCATAAATATATCAGCCCAGTTTTGATGGAGGAATGGCTTCGGAACCCTGTGAAATCACATGTTGGGGGTTCAATATTTTGGAAAGTTGTTGTTAAATCAATGGATGTCATAGAGGATAGTCTTGCATGGATGATCGAGAATGGGATAAAGCTTAGAGTTGGGGAGGATCTGTGGATCAGTTGTATCCAACAACATAAGCTTCGAGAAGATATTGTTTTGGCTTTAAGACAATGAGGGATTTTCTTTCTCTATTAGCTTGAGGGCCCAAAGCAGATGTATAGGTGGGAAAAATCTTGGATTCGGACAGGGGACCTGGGACTTTCTGATCTGGAAACTAGGGATCTGGAACGGTACATTGGGGCACGAATTTAGGATCAGATCAAACTTCGAGATATAGAAGATGTCCTTATCTGGGATGTGGATCCGAGTGGGAAATACACTCCAAAGGTAGGCTATATAAAACTCAGTGCATTAGGTGAGAATAGGTTTGAAGCCTGGTGGTGGAAGTCATTATGGTAAATCAATTGTCCGCTTAAAGTAGGCTCTTTATTTGGTGTGTTCTGGAGAATAAGGCCCCATGATGGGATAATTTACAGAAGAGGAGCTTTCAAGGACCAGTATGGTCCATTTTGTGCAAAAATGCAGTTGAAACGGTTCATCACCTTTTTATTATTTGTCCTTATATCATTGCTTTGTGGAAGGAATGCTCTAATATTTACGGCCTTCCATGTACATGGAAAGGAATTACCATTCTGCATGCTTGGGAAAATTGGAGAAGATCAAATGTTGGGGATTCTATGACAGCACTCCCATTGATTGTTATTTGGGGAGTATGGTTAGCCCGTAATAATTTGATTTTTGCTGAGAAATGTTGTACTCCAGAGATCACGACTAATCTTGCTGGAGGTATACTCACTGCTTTTCCTCAACATATCAGAGTGAAAAACCAAAGGGAGGTCTTATAGGCGGATATTGATAAGACTGTTCCTTGGGTATTTTTCCATGGAGCGGCTCAAGAGAACATTTGTGGGGGAGGTGCTATCCTCTTCCTTAGGGAGGGACATTTCTACAAAATCGCGATGGGGTTAGGAGAAGGCAGCAATAACTATGCAGAGCTTTATAGTTTGAAATTTCTACTCATCTTTGTAGCAGAGAAAGGGTGTCATTCTCTTAATGTTTTTGGTGATTCTATGAATGTGATCAACTAGATTATGAAGACTCAATTGTGCAGAAATCTGAGGTTGGACAATATGATTTCTTCTATTTCAGATATTTTAGAAGGTTATGACTCATTTTCCTACAGATATGTTTACAAGGAGAATAATAGGGAGGCAGACGAGGCCTCGAAAGAGGGTCTTCTATTGACATTGGGTCAGTGGAGGATTTGTGAACAGGTAGATGGTGTTGTTCAAGAATATTATCATAGACCCTTCATAGAAGGTGTTGCTCATATTTGATCTGATATTGTTTTGGCATGGTTACTTTATTTACATGATTTATGTATATTTTTATGCTACTTGGGTCAAACTGTTGGACTGTGACAGCGGTTATATTAGTTGATGAAATTTTTTGGACTTATATTTTGGTAAATCCTCATACTTTTGACAGTTATTTTGTCAGATGACAATTATTTTGTCAAAACTGTAGACACATACTCGTGGACATTGTTGACAGGGGTTGACTACACAGCCTGTTTTTTGGTTTTATTCTTCGAACCTACTCGGGTTTTCATAGAATACACATTGCTTTGTATCTGCGAAATGTAATTTTGTTACTCGAAAGATGAAATCAAATTATGCTTTTTTTCTCAGGAAAAAAAAACTAATCTTAAATACCAATAATTATAATTATATCATTGAATATTAAAAAATGTTTAAACATAAAGTAAATTTTTATAAGTATTATTAATGATTACCACACCTTCAACCACTTTGTTTTCAAACCAAGTGGGCACCAAATATTTTGTTCATTGTCATAACAACACTCATTATTGAATATATTCAATAATAAAACCACTTTGTTTTCAAACCAAATGGGCACCAAATATTTTGTTCATTGTCATAACAATGAATCTCATTATTGAATATATTCAACAATAAAGGTTTAATTGTAGTTTTCATTCATAATTTGATACAAGTGCTAGAGACATGCTAATATTATTTTTAAAATTATTGTCTCATGCCAAAATACTATCAAACTATGTCTATTTCCTTTAATTAGTTATTCTACCATATAATCGTGTGTTTCATGTGGTGTTTATTTATGTCTTGTTATTACTCTAATTTGTAGGGTTAAGACCACCATAAGTGGTGTTATAACTAGATCTTGTTCTTAGTTTATCTGTTCTATTTGTCCTAATTTTCAACCGTTGGTTTAAAATGATTTTATATTTTATGTTGATTTTAAGAACTTTTGACAATCAATAATTTTGGTTGGATTTAATGCTTTTAATGGTTGAATCATTTCATTATTTTAGTTTTAAGGTTTGTCTTTTGGGCTTATTAGTTAATATGTACATCTTTAAGCTTTCAAAAACTTATAATAAAATTTTATTCCAAGTTTTGATTTATAATCTAACTCTCATTTTTTAGTCCTTTGTCAAATATTTTCATGAGGAGATTCCTGTAGCAGCTCTGTTTTTCCTGTTTTTTTCATTGTCATTGGGAGCAGATTACGAGGATATGGAAATGAATTCAAGAAAACCAAAAGAGGTTTTTGTCCACAACAGACTCATTCACAAAAACCTCTCTCAGTTTTGCAACAGCTATTATCGTTTGAGAGATTGAAATTCATCTTTGTGGCCTATTTTCAGGGTTTGAATTATTTAATAATTTCTTGTTTTAGTCACAAATTTGCAGAACATATTCCGATCAATTGAAGAGGAATTTTGAAAACCCAGGAGAGGTTTTGGTTCATAACATAATCATTTAAAACAACCTCTCTCAGTTGTTTCATAGGTGTTCCGGATTGAGATATATGAAGGCGTCTTTGAGACCCAAATTTCCAGAACTTCGCCAAATTCCCCCAAATCCGATTTGCTATTTTTGGGTTAATTATCTTTAAATATTTTGAGTTATCATGTAACTAATTGATGTAACTATTTCAAATTTCGACCTAGAAGGTATTTATGGAACTACTTTACTTTTGTAATGATAAAAGAAAGACAAACATACAGTTTTGTGGTGGGATTTTTTACTCAAGGAGAGGCTTTTGGAGCTTTGATTTCTCAAGCTAGCACTTATAGCTCTTATGTAAGTGGATGACTGTTATTGATTATATATAAACTGATAAGCCCTTTTACCTGTCATGCTTTTTCATTTCTGATTTGTTTGATTGTTCAGTCTACAATTTCATTTCTTGTTTAAAGGTTTATTCATGTAAATGTGTGTAGCCTGTGGGTGGAATTAGTATTTCATGTGTAATGTTTATGGCTTATTGGGATGTGTTTGATCCCCGGTTTATCCAACTTGCATGATTCAGTTCTGTATTAGCTTGTGGATGTTTATTTCCTCCTTGCTGATGAAGTTTTTAAAATCAAAACCCTAAAACCTATTTTATTTAATCTTACTTTTGAGATTTTGTTGGCTTGTTCTTCTAGTAGTCTAAGAACAATTTCTGGCACTAACAAGTGGTATAAGAGTTATTTTATGAGCTAACACACCTTCAAAAAGTCCCCTATATGACATGAATTCCACTATAGATAATCTGATCACCCTTCTTGTTTCTACAGTGGCACTGAGCACAATACTTGGGAATATTACTCTCTAGTACCTGAATAGTCCAGTAGTATGGCTAAGGCCATGGTTGAGCCTCCTTAGTTAACACCCTGAGATATTGGGTCAAGTACTTTTGTTGGACGCTGCAAGTATATTAGAGAGATATAGCACCTCAAAAACCCTTCCCTCTATCACCAATTAGTGATATTACTACATCTTTGCATCCAGAAAGAATATTGACATCCTCTTAGTGGAGTAACCATATTCTTTGAGACTAGCCAACAAAATCACTACATCTTTGCATCTAGAAGGAATTTGAAAATTCTATTAGTGCAGTAATATTACACAAGAAGCAATACTCTGTCACACAAATGACCACCCGTTAACACTTTCGAGACAATGGACTACTTCGTTCACCACCATTATTGGAAATTTATGTTGGTATGATTCTTAATTCAAATTTCCATCCATAGACATGCTATACAAATATTAACATTGGAAGTAAACATATATAGCAGTCTAATAATTAAATTTATCATTCTAAAACATGCAAACATTCCTCCATGAATGCATATATACCATGACCATTAAATCCATACACATACACATTTCATCACAGGAAATTATGCAAACACATATCATAATTATAAGCATGGCATTCACACAGAATTGGTGAATTTATCTTTTTAAGGGGAAATAGTCCAAAACTAGTTGCAGACAAAGGACAAAGGACATTTCTCCCATCCATATGAACTCTTCCATAGTTTCTATTTATATGGTAGTGACCATCCCTGAGTTGGGGATATCAATCCACATGGGATGAAATCTCCCGATTCCTTTACTTATCCCATAAATCATCATGCACAACACAAGGAATAGCCAAAACATAGACACATATCTAGTACCAAATCAATTTACTTTTGCTCCAAGTCCCATTAGGAATATTTAGTGCCAAATACCATCTATAACTATTCCAACCCACTAGAAATAATCCCCTTTCTTTACTCAACAATCCATCGAGTTGTCCCCATCCCATTTTAGTGTTCTAATACATGCTAACCAAGGAGCCTATGTGCCAAGCTCTAAGGACCTCAAACATGTTTTCTTAGGCACAATCTCATATGAGTGATCCCTAAATCGAATGTTAGAATGAATGAATCTCTAACTCATTTTTCACGTTATATATGCACGTTATAACTTGCTATGTGGCACTCTTGAGGATCCCACTCCCCCCCGCCCTTTTAATACCCTCTTAGGATAATTACTAGGGCTAAGGATATGAAAGGACAAAAGTGGGTGAAGAAGAATGTAATGTAGAATATGTATATAAGATAATGTATATGATGATTGCCTAAGAAGTTCCCCGGGTAATTTATACCCGAAGTGGGGAAGGGAGGTGAATTCAAGTCACCTCTTTAATTTAGTTATGTTAATAACTAAAATTATCCTAAATTAGCCTAGTTTAATGTTTTAATTTTAGTATTTATAACATTGCCTTCTCCTTTTAAAATGCTATGTCCTCAAAGCAGGGTAATGACGGATAATGTTGAATGAATTTCTTTGTTTCCCATGATGTGTCTTCTTCTGGGTATTTTTTCCATTTAATGAGGTATTCCTTGATCATTCTAGTGTGTAATCTCCATTCTCTAATGTTGATGATAGCTTCTGGTTCTAAGATAAGTTTCCCTTCTTTGTCCAGATAGAGAAGTGTTGTTTGAATCGATTGATGTTGACCCAACAATTTTTTTAGATTTGATACATGGAAGATGCTGTGAATTTGACTTGTCTCTAGTAACTTTAGCTCGTATGCTACACGACTAATATTCCGTATAATTTGGTATGGACCATATAAATTAGGTGCTAATTTGTTATGTCCTTGTTGTTTTAGTGATAATTGTTATGAAAAAATGATGAGAATTGTGATGTTATTCTTTTTTATATGTCCTTTAATCTTCAATGTTTGCGGTTGGGAGATTTCGGTAATATCGGCTAATGAGATTTTGGGGTGTCATCCTCAATTTCTATTTGGTATTCTTGCTGACTACTTGCATCGTTTTCAATTGGTTCCTCGACTTCAAACTCTGCTTCTTTTGCTTCACAAGAATACAACTTTTCTTGTAAGCATTTGTGTAAGATATCTAGTTTTAATTGTTTGTTGTTTTTTTTTGTTTATTAATTATCCACACAATCTTGGCAATATTTTCTTTGAAAATACTATTGTCACATGCATGACAAATCTTAGCAATATTTTCATTGAAAATACTATTGTCACATGCATGACAAACGACAAGCATGTGAATTTTCCACTCTTTCATATATTTGTGGGCATCTTATAGAAATCTAGGAAGGTCCATGACTTTTCCACTCTGCCATAGATTTGTGGGCATCCTATAGAAATCTAGAAAGGTCCACGACTTTTCCACTCTGGCATAGATTTGTGGGTATCCTATAGAAATCTAGGGAGGCCCACAACTTTGGAACAAAACCCCTAGATCTCTTGGAATCAAGGTTTTCCAATGTTTTATTGCTTACATTGTATTGATGTTTAGGGGATTAATGCCCTTTCCTAAATTCTTCGCTCTTGTTTAGTTGTGAATAAAATCTAGAGGTGTCCAACTTCTTTAATAATAAGTTATATATGATATGTGTTGCATATTTAACTCATGAACAAAAGATGGTATAGACCAAACTAATATGTGTGCTAGCACTCATCACTTCATCTACATCTTCACATACTCTACATTATCTAAATTTAATGGTTGCAAAACTTTTTTATTATATAATATTATGTTTGCAATCCTTTTTCTTCCACAACCTATCTTACAATTTTCATCTTCCAAAGTCTAGCCTTTTGAAATTCATTTTGTGTGCTTCTGTCCACAAATTATCTATAGCCAATCCTTCTGAAGCTTTTTTATCATATAACTTTATGTGATCCTTTTTGTTCCACAGCCAACCCTTATATTTTTTATTTCCAAATTCTATGCTTGTGTGTTTATTTGGTGTAATCATCTTATGTGATTTTGTCTGAAATGGAATTCCTGTTACAACCAAATGTGCATCTAACACTAAAATAAAACACCAACAATATGAATAACAAAATCTCTTTGAGGGCATACCATTTACCAAATATAAAGTGGGAGCATTGGCACTTCCAAAGAGAGAATGCACTTATAATTCTAAATGTTGGGTGAATGTATAGTGATGGTAGTTGATTTACATTGTAATAATTAACCTTCGCATATAGTTATTCATCTAGATTTATTGTGTTGTGAAGCACATTCTACAACCTAATACTAGGGAGATCTATACCACGTTTGTTTGCGACGTTGATGTGACATTTGTTGGAAAATTATAACTAAACGAAAATACTAAATATAAATAAAAATAAATACCAAGCAAATGCATTATTATATATCAAACACTAGCCTAGAGCCATTTTAACCTTGGACTATCAATATTTTGTATGGATAAAATCTCTCAAAAGCACAATTGTATTTTTAAACTACAAAAACTTTTGAAAAGTTTGCATATCAAGATTAAACTTCATTCCTTTTGCACATACGAGGCATGGGTTCATGTCCATTGGATTGTTAGTAGAAACCCTAAGCCACATGCAAAGCTTCAACTACATAAATAAGATGAGGGATTTCAATCGAAAAAAGGAGAATTAATGACTAATAGTGACGTTATCTTATCACATATGGGCAAGTGTATCAAATAAATAATTAAATACAATAAATACATTTTATAAAAACTAAGATATGTAAATTCTTACTCTTGTAATCTTGTTTATTTTTAGGGTTCATATATAAAAAAATTTAGGATCCATACATAAATCTAATTTCCATGTGAATGAGTTAATTATTATACCACACATATAACAAAGTCTCTATGACTAAATTAAACTTTTGAGAAACAAAAAATGAGAATTTAACTTAGCTTTTTGGTATATTAAAATATTTAATAACTAAATATAAATGAATAAAAGAGTGAGATATATATATTTTTATAAAAAAAATTTTGTAAGTAAGCACCCATGAACTTTCAAAACCTTATACAAGGAGGATCTTAAAAGTACACCCATTTATTATTTATTTTATACCTCATAAACATAAACTTTTATACCATTAAAGAAATTATTATATAAATTTATTATTTTTATATTTAGTAAAACCTTTTTACTACACAAGTATATCGTATACATTAACTAATTTGATACATAATTAAATTATAATTTTAAAATTAAATCATTTATCAACTAAAGTATAACTAAATTATAACCTTAAAATGAAATAATTTCTTAAATCAACTAAAATCATCAACAAAAACCCTAATTCCATAGAGTCTACAATGTACATTCAGCGTTTCCATTGAATCGGGTCTTCTCTCAGGCTATTTAGTTAATCCAAAATTTGGATGGATATGTAGATATGGGGAGAGGATGTTTACAGTAAGATGCAAGCAGAAGTACTAAACAACAGAAAATATATATCTAAAATATAAGATGGGGATGTAGCGCAAACGGTAGAGCGCTCGCTTTGCATGCGAGAGGTACGGGGTTCGATACCCCGCATCTCCAATTTTAGATGTCTGTTTCATATTACAAATATATTTTTTGGATTTTGTGTGCGGCCTGGTTGCAAATTTTGTTTCACCTATTCAGTATAATTCTTGGTTCATTGTACATATTATCATCATAGAAATCAAAATATGCGAGGATAGCTCAGTTGGGAGAGCGACGTCGGACTGAAGATGTGAAGGTCGCGTGTTCGATCCATGCTCACCGCATAGGATTCGTGGCGAAATTGTAGCGCGTCTGATTCCATTCCAGATCAGAAGGTTGCGTGTTCAACATTTTTTCTTTTTTAATCTGCTACAGAAGGTATTCCTGATTTAATCTGGTACGGACGATTGGCGTAATTTTGCGTGTTCAAATCACGTTCACCGCATTGCTTAATATAGTTCATTAAAAAGAATATGAAACGCAGAGTGTCACATTAAGAAGCAGGGATCCGTGGCGCAATGGTAGCGCGTTTGACTCCAGATCAGAAGGTTGCGTGTTCGATTCACGTCGGGTTCAAGTTTAACTTTTAGAATTTAACCTGCCACAGAAGGTTTTAAATTCCTGTTTTTAATCTCCAACAGAAGGTTGACGTGATTTTGCGTGTTCGAATCACGTTGGACTCTAGATCAGAAATATTGTTTGTGTATATGATTTATAATAAGTGATATAGCTGGGTTGTGTTTGGTGTTGCGCAGAAGAACGTTGATTACAATAAAAAAGAATTCCTTAGATATTATTCAATTATGTAATAGGTATTGCTAAGGATATGCTCTATTGTGTTTGCTCTTTCAACTTACTATGGTGTCGACTAATTAACTGTTTATTTTTTATATATAGTCTTTACAGGAAACCAATATGCACCCCCCAGCGAGTGCATATATCTGCTGCGGGGCATCCCGATGAACCGGTGGTGATACGGCGGCGCGGGGCGGGGGAGATGCATCATGCGATGATGCGACCACCAATATGCACCATCCACCATCTTGCGGGAGTGTAATCATTGCACCATCCCTAACCATATGCATCCACGCAGGCCTGGAATTNGGGTAGATGCATCATGCGATGATGCGACCACCAATATGCACCATCCACCATCTTGCGGGAGTGTAATCATTGCACCATCCCTAACCATATGCATCCACGCAGGCCTGGAATTTCAAATTTCCAGTGCCTGTCATGTGAAAATTTGATGACGTTTTCAAGTTTTTGGTGCCTGTCATTTTACGTACTCGGCAATTTGGTGCCTGTCAAATATATTTTCATTTCTAAGTTTGCTATAAAGGAACACACACTTTGTTCTTGATTGATACTGAAATACAAATTAATCACTGCTTATTTTTCTTCCAATTGATTCTACTACGTATTGCGGGGGCAATTACCTACAGTAGTTTAGAGCAACTCGAGTGCTCATAGAGAGGGGTAATTTATAAATTTTGTTCTTTTGAAAATAAATAAACAATCTTATTACAAACGTTTTAGAATATAATTAAAAATTAAATATATTGTAAAGTAAAACTTTTTAAAGATCAAAACTGTAACGCTTCATCTCAGAAATCCTAGAAATATTTTTTTGTATTCTATATTAAATCTCACAATACTGAAAGAACAAATAAATTGAAGTTTCTTTTTCCGATTTCTTCTGGGCCGGATTGACAAACCCTCTTAATATAGCAGCAGACTTTTCTGTCAGTACTTAAAAATAAATTAAACCTCTGATTCTACGAGTAAAGTTTAAAATGAAATCACAGAGAATAAGTCTCGGAATCTAAGTAAATATATAGTTAAAAGTGGACAAATCACACTGTACTGAGAAATTAATTTATCTCGGAAATATTTAGCTTTTTCCAACAGAAACAATTGAAAACACATTCTAATCAGAATAAACGAATTATCTGTAGAAGATGTCTTCCCTGCACATTATATCGTGTCATACAACAGGATTCTCTTCAATTTTATTTGCAGTTTATTTACCAACAGGCAATTTGTGCTCAAAGGAATCTACAGTTCAATTCATGCGCTAGCCAGGGCTTTAAAAGTTGGGGTTTAGGGTTGCTGCACGCATTAGGGTACAGGGTTTTGGGTTGCAGCATACATTACTGTAGTCATGTTATATCAACAAGTTACAGTAAGCAATTTTCTGATAAGTCTGCCTGCCAAAATAAAGAGGAAAATAAAGACTGCCAGCCAAAACAAAGTCTGAAACATAGCAGACTTTCTCATCATCCCTGAATGTTCAGGTCAGAATACTGAAATGTCTATATGACCTGCAAACATATATCCAATCACAGCACAGCTAGCTGATAGTCTCCCAAATCAGCCACATAAAGAAAAAAAAATATACATGAACATCAGAATGCTGCAAATAGTATAAACAGCCATCAAATAATATATACAGCCATCAAAAAAGAGAAATTTGGCCTTCTTCAATAACCTTCCCATCCAAGGATTCAGTGAAGTGTCCAAATCCCACCTCCATATTCAGAGCCAATTTGGATAGGCTATCAGCTAGCATATTGTGCTCCCGGTATATATGATTAAAGGTCACCAGTGGAAATAAATGTCTCATTTTAAAAATATCATCGCACCAATGTTTCAACGTGGATATTTCAAGGGCTGAGAGTCCATTTACTTGCCTGTTGCTTGTGCTCTCTATCTTCTTCAGCTCTATCTTCCCCCACCCCATGATCTTTCTCGCTGAATATTTTTACCATAACCGAATTCTAAATTAAGCCTTTGTTTTGTCAATATAAATAAATTACACACCTCACTTCCTAAGAGCCTTAAATCT
>LPNX010860129.1:0-13611 GCA_001517045.1 Pseudotsuga menziesii
GAAAATCTAGCTGGAGTTAACTTTTGTTCTTAAAACATTGCACGGTGAGTAAACCTAATGTATGTTAGCTTTTATAAGGTAGTTTCCATCTAACACAACCACGTTGTCATCAAATACGGTACACCATGATGGAAAACTAGCTATAGTTAGCTTTTCTTCTAACAACATGGCACTATAAGGGAAGGCTTATGTGTGTTAGCTCATTACACCATGATAGAAATCTAGCTGAAGTTAGCTTTCATTTTAACAACAGGGCACAATGAGCTAGAAATCTAATTGTTGCCTCTTATCTGGCAACCTCTGTTTTCCCATAACACATTGTTCAGGGAGTCATCCAAGTAACCCCCAAGTAAGTATCTTCAACTTTGTCCAATACATATGCCGCCTTCTCAGCACTGCAGGTTATGGTTTCTTACGGAGCTAAACTTGAACTCATACTATATATATATGTGTAACTTTTCATTTCAATGGGTTATCGTGAGTGCTCATTACCTGCGTAAAAACTTATATAAAACCCGAAAAATCCATTTTTTTTTGTGGGGGAGGACGTACATATTTTGAAATCTTCTCGTTTTAGGGTTACAGGCCAGGAGGGAGAGGTTGCAGAACAAAAAGAAAGTTTCCCTTTGATGGGTAGGAATGCCATTGCATGAAATTAGACTGTTTTAACACTTCCAAGTTAAGACTGTTCCTGCATGCTTTGACTGGTGTATTCTGAATTTTCTTTGTCAGAACTACAAACAAAACACCCAATTTTTTTTTTTAAGACACTTGCTGCACTGGTCACCACCGAGATCACCTCAGTCTGTTGCTGCAAACAAAATTCGGGACTGCTGCAAAAAATTTGGGCATGCTGCAAAACATTCGGGATTGCATCATGTGTAGAAAAGCCTCCAACACCAACCCAAAATATGTTATCCTTCTCCAAACATTTGGGTCTGTGTATATGCTTGGACTTCTCCTTCGAATTTCCTCAGTCCACAGCCTCAATCACCCAAAAAATCTCAGTCCACTGCTCTCAAAATTCCACACTCCAAAATGAGGCGCATTGTCTCTATTTATACACATTTTTTATGAATTTTTATGGATCCGACTTGTCAAAATTTTTATTTTTATTTTTATTTGGAATTTTTGAATTGGGCCGACCTCATGTGTTGGGATAGGAAATAAAGATCTCAGTTCACAGTCTTTCTTAATGATACCTTTTTATATGAATGAATCTCTTCTGGCACAGGATGTGGCACCATTTGATGTTCCAGAGCTTTTGGCAAGTCTTGTTAAGAAATCTGGCCCATTACTTGATCAACTTGGTGTAAGGAAAGGTAAAGTAAAACTGCCCTGGTTTCACGCTGGCAAGTTTTTTTTTATACTCTAGTTGTCTGATGAATACAATTGGACTTTTGGTCTGATATTTAGATAGTCTGATAACCATGCCTACAACTTGGAAAGTGTAGAGATGTATCTTATTAGTATTGCATGGCAGAGTTTTGAGGGGAGTCAGATGTACATGACTAGATAATTTGTTGCTCTTCTGTATAACCACTGAACTTCTGTATTGCCATACAATGTGTGGGATCTGCACTTCTGTATTGCCATAAAATGTGTGGGATCTGCACTTCTGTCTTACCACAGCATAATATGTTGAATAATGTTAATGCAGATCCCCACCAAAGTTTAAATCCTCTAGAGATATGTTTTTCCCCTCATAGTTTGTGTCGCCCAAGAAGCAGGCAGTTTGAAGTAATGGTAGTCAGGTGCATTTCCTATGTGATTTTGGTGGGAATAGATACCCCTACCCGTGCTTTCTTTACCTAAGGGATCTTCCTTGAGTGTTGTAAGTTGGCTTACACTGCATGGTATGATTCCCAAATTGGGGAGGGGCACAGTGATAATAGAAAGCATCTTGTGAAAACAAAGTTGTTAGTGCTTTGACTAAATAGAGTGAGTATTTATGTACTCCGATTAGCCATTATGATCCAATTTCACATCTGTGGTTAACAGCATAGTGTGCGGTCAGTTGAACTTCCCTGAAGAGTATGCCAGTTCGGTAATTGTTTTCTACACACATATCTACCTGATACTTGCAACCTTAAAGCAAAAGGTAAAGATATAACTTAGCAAAAACGCAAGAATAAATTTTAAAGATAGAGTCTCAGGATAGTTCTACATATTATTACTTTTTTACTTAATGATGGTAGGAGGAGTTTCTAAGAAGTCAAACATCCTCCCTGGTAAATTTTTCCTAGAAATCATAGAAAATGTCTCAATCCTATGGTCTACCATATTAACGATTGGTCTTGCTGAGCAAGATTTTCTATAGATAGCACTTTCTATATCTTAGTTTGTTTTAGAATACATTGCATCATATGCTTATTTTGGTCTATTGCCTCTTAAGAGTTTACTGCTCCTGCCATTGGACTCATACTGTTTTGCTATGTGGCTGTTTTGTGACATCTCCATGTCAATGGATGAGACTATAAGAATATCTCACAGACTAGGTGATGAATTAAGTACAATGATTTGGCAGATGCATTAAATATTAAGGGTTTATGAAATTTACATACCTTGGAACCTTCGTAATTATTATAAAAAATAATGGCATATGCTAGAGAATCCTAAAGATGAAGGTAAGGCATTTTCTAGGACATTGTAGAGTTCAAGATGAAGAAGGAAAGGTATTTATGTCAATAGAGGATTAGAAGTGGCCAATGTGATAGAGTGGAAACCAAATAAGTGTGCCAAATCTGAGTGGTGGGACAGTGTCCTACCCGATTTCTTTCTTTCATACATAAAATTCCAAAATGCTTATATGTCTATGATCTGTAAACGAGGGATTTATACTCCACTTATTTCACCAATTCAGATACTATGCAGAATAAAATTTTGGTCTCTATTCTTAAAGTTATACAGAGAGCTCTGTTTTTCAGAATGGCTTCAAGGCCTCGGCGCTTGGTGTAGCCTGCAAAACAAAAAAAAATAACTCCAACGCAAGCAATGATCAATGTTCTGAGTTAGGTTCAATGTTATTCTCACTAGGTAGGCTGAAAAGGACTACCTATACTTCTCTGCTTTAAGGCCTGACTTCCTCTTGTTCGACAATGCTCTATTTTCAAGAGCCAATGCTAATCCGAGAGGAAGCTATCATCCAGGCTTATGAATGAAATACTCAGCTGACCCTATATACTGGAAGAAGTCCTGTTATAATTGTGTCCTGTGGTTTTATTTTCAAATCCATTTCAACTTGAACACCTTTCATCGAGGCACATGTTCACCGATCTTCTTTCGATAAGCAACCCAGTGTAGCACTGGTGTGATGAAATGATAGTCTCAGCAATGCAATAAAGTGCCCCTGAGATGGCCTCTTAAAGAATACATGTTAGGGAATAATTCAGTGTTATGAAGTGGCTGTCAATCAACTATTGAGTTGGCAGGAGAATACAACAAATTCCCTTGTATTAGTGTTATGCCACCATGAACAAATGGACAGTGAAGATTACTCCTGCCAAGTTGTATATCATATGAGTGATTATCAGCCAACAACTGCAAGACAATGCTGAGCCAAGATTCAGTGCCCAGTCACAAATATTACACACTGTACAGTTCAACAGATAATATACGTATAGGCTGGAAGTTATCCCAGCATATGAAAATGGAAAACTCCAATCAACAACCCAATAACTCAATTAAAAGCTGAGCAATTCGAATTGCTCTACGTATTGGCCTTTACCCGATGAATGCCAAGTGGACAATAAACTATGTGGCATGTTTCACATGCAATAAGATTGCCATGAGACAAATTTACTCCAGGAAGAGGTGTATGATATTCTATTTGAAAACAATCAATTTGGATTTTCCCTTTTATCCATTAAGTAACCAAGGAGGAATCCCCATATACTAGTAACTACAAGCTGCTAATCCCTTTTTTCCAGGGCTATCTTTAAAAAAAGACAAAGGGCCATCATTTCAGCATAATTCTTTGATCCAATTCTGAGACTAGAGTTGAATCTAATGAAGTCCTCCTCAAATAGGACTGAAATACCGCCACATTGCTAAATTATCTTGGCCCCAAGTAACCAACAAATGCACTCTTGCTTCTCAGTTAATCTTTGTCATAAACTCTAGCTACAGAAACTTGAAACTGAAATGTAATATGACATGGATGGTCAAAAACACTCTAAAATTCCTTGTAGCATTTCTCTTGAGAAGAAATTATCCATCTTCACTGAGGTCTACGTGTTCATTTGTGGGAGGTTTCTCATTTTCCTGTAGGTCACACTCTCTTGTACAGTGGACCCAAAACTCTTGCAGAGATTTGAAAAATGGGGTCTGGCGCTATATTCCCCATTTCAGTGGTTTATTTGAGGAGAGGCAGCATGCTAAAGTGATCCTGGTCATGTCATTGGAGACAGTATAGTTACAGTCAAGTTTTTATCAGCTTTGGATGTTCTTGAAAACAGTGTCCCAGCCTATAGCATTGACTTGAGGAGATTGTCATTGTTGTAAACACATTCACTGTTTGTATCAGCTGCCAGTCACACCAATCATCCCACATATTATCAATTTGGGAAGCTATGTTTCAACTTGTAATATGGTATGAAATCTAAATCCAACACTCAGTGTTTTTAAATTAAGAGAATCATCCCAGAACTCAGTAAACAGGGGCAAGGAATGTGTTCCATGAAAGTCACCACCCAGACCACTTTGACAGTGACATAAATATTCAGAATTGAACTGTGGAATTTATACAGTGACATAAAGTTTATGCAGTAAGTGTCTGATCATAAGCCTAAGAAAAAAATGTGGTCATAACTAGTCAGTTTCAACAAGAATAGACACCCAACTTACAGTAAGGAACATCAGTGAAAGCATGAAGACAGTGAGGGAGATCATGGTTGAAAACTCGTAGTTTTTTATTAAAAATTCAAAGAAAGAAGCAGCGTTTAAATACATAGCATTAGGTGAGGAGTTTAGAGCAACCCTTTCCTTTCAAAACTATTACAACATCATGTATGAAAATTGGCTCAAGGATTAGGATGTGATTTCCTTGAAGACACAGGGCAGAAATTGAAGAAAGAACGAGAGAAGAAGTAGACATCTAGCCATTTGTTCATAAAGGGAGACCAAACAATAGCATATGAAGACGATGACACCAGTATAGTGGGTAGGCATACCTATGATGTAGCTTCCATATCAGCAAAAGATGACGATGCAGCAGAGAATCCTACTTATGATGACTATGGGGATATGAAGAAGCCAAATTCTTTCCCTATGTATGATGTTGATGATGACATGAATTCCACACCTCATCCTATTTATGACAAGTATGATGATGCATGCAGGATTGTATTTGGAGCTGACAGAGGTTGGGAGCTAGGCGTAAAAGAAGACATCTTAGGGGCTGAGTTGGTGAAAGAAAATTGAATGAGAATGATAGTCCACATGAGTCCCATCACTACACAGTGTTGACTCATGAAACAGTTGATCCTTTGTGTGACAGCTCAAACCATGTTTATGAGATGAGATTCCATGATTTGGAGAGCCAACTATTGGTCACAGAAAAGTAGATTGTGTAGGTATTGACGAGAGCAGATGGTGCTCAAAAGTTTATTGAAGACCTTTTGTGGAAGACTCAATTGGAGGAGAGACAAAAAGGAGTTGCAAAAGGGGTCACTAGTACCCAATTGTGCATCATCAAAGAAGAACTAGAGCAGATGAAATCCGACTATTTGCAGTTGTTCATGGATCCACCTTGCTCTTAAGTTCGCATAAGACAAGGTAAGGGAGGTTGAGGAGCTTTGTTACCAGCTGAGCTTGGCATGTTCTTCATCATTGATAGCAGCAAAGACTTCACCATCTTTGACAGCAATGACACATGAGGGCATGAGTGGCACTTGTGGTTTGAGGGAGGAGCCTCTCCTGATGTTTACACACAAGGAGCATTCAGAGTTCAACACTGTCTTCAAATTCTTCTTGTTTAGAGACTAGAAACTAAGGGACCAATCTAAAACCTTCTCTACCATCAATTAAAGCATCAATTCTAAATGGATATATGAGGAGAATGTGAGGATATTCTAGAGCATTATCTTCTCGTGTGCAACTATAGTGAGTTGCAACTACTGTTTCTTTTGGAACTGCTTTGGAATAGTTGGGAGTTGAGGAGGGTTATCCATGCTCTAGCAAAGGGCAAGACTTGTGGTGTCAGTAAAAGGATCATGCAGAGAGTGTTATGGAGAAAAATGTCATGTGGGCTGAAAGATGTGGGGGGCTAGGGAGTCTTCAAGACAATGGATTCATGGAGTGTGAGGGTCCAGAATTAGGGTTGGGAGGCTAGTTGAGTCATTTGGGATTGGATAGGATGGGAGTGTGGACTTCAACATAGGTATCTCTATAGTAGGTACAGGTGGAGTGGTGTTCCAAGGGATTTCTCCAACAACAATGGCTATATAGAAGTAGCATAAGGTATCCCTCCATTTTTACTGTCCATTTCTAACAGTCTTGCATTAACACTACAAATTTCTTAGAAGCGTGCAATCTTTGCAGAACTAATTGTTAGTGGTTAGTGATGGAGGTAAACTCATGGTGGAGTAAATGCAAACACATTGTGCATTTTTGGCCCTACAGGACCCTAGACTCAGATATGAAAGCAAGCATCTACCCTTATCGTTGGACCTGTGATTTTTGGCAGCATTCTTGGGTGATATTGGCCTAATGTCTGTCTCAGATTTTACAGACATAAAAAATCCAGTTAAAGCTCAGGAAAGAAATGCACCAACCGATGTCATGCTACATTTCAGTTTCAACTAGAGGAAACCTCCACTGCTTCAATGCAATTGCTTTGTTATTCTCTTGACTAAAGATACACAGTACACTCAATGCTAAACACACTCTCAACTTGATATTATTATGTGCTCTGTTCATGCTACTGGATATACTCTTGAACAAGGACTTTTAGAGTGTTAACATTAAAAATGATTTAGCATTCATTTCCCTATCCTATTTTCATGGCCTCTTCTTTATGCATTTTCAGATGGTTGGGCTTCCAACCCTTCTTTCCTGAAAGGCAAAAGGCCTCACCTGTATTTTTATATTTTGGAAGACCAAAGAATAAAATTTTCATATTATATTTCGTGGGCAGATGAGGCCATGCTAGATCTCGTTGCTTTCAAAATTTTACTGCAAATGGACACCGTATGGTCGATTTATCACCAAAATACGTTTTTTAGTGTTCTATTTTTAGGGGGTGGATAAAGGAATCTTCTATGGATTTTTAGGCACTTGTAAATGTGTCAGTGCACCACAATCCAAAATTCATCCAAGTGTGTCTTCACATGACCACAATATGGTCAAATACCATTGACTATTCTTCTACTTATTTTGTGATTATAGCTTAGACTTTTAACCTGAAAATGGTTGTGCACATTGAAATACCTGTTAGGAACAAACATTTCTAATTTAGATCTAGACCTTATTAAAGTTTTATTTCACTGATTCCCTTTCAAATCACATGTCTCCAGCTGGGAGTTTTGGTCCCCAAAAGCTTATTGGTGGTAGGACATGGAAGCATGTGGCCTCCATTTTCTCCCCAACTCTACTTCTATGTCTTACTTGAAGAATACTACCCTCTTGGAATGTCTTCAAGCCTATGTTTGTGGCCCATTCCAATAATAAACCCAGGGGGCTACGAAGGACTTCTTATCATTATTATATTGAAATGGAAAAGTAGGTACCTCTATGCAATGCTCTTTCTCCTTTGTTTCCATCTTGGAGTGTTTTGTGTCTTCATGTACTGCTGCCTTTTCATCGATTGGTGCATTTGTTTCTTTGTTTCCCTTGATATTGGCTATCCATGTTTTTGTTGGATTACCATTTAGATTCCTAGGTTGAAGCTTAAGAATGAGCTTCCAACACTTGTCCCAAATTCCAATGTCCACTAATTGTAAAATGATTGTAGTAATTCTTTCCATTGTCCTCCTTAAGGTTACTCTTTTCTTTTTACTGCTTTGAGAAAGAGTTCCAAATTCTTCCTTTTTTTGTCAAGTACCTAGTGCTTCCAACAACAAATATATGAACAATGTTTACTCTTGCCACACATTAAATAAGGATGAGAGAACCAACATTGGTTTTCCTTATGACCTTTTTGTTGGTAACAAAGATAAGTAATAGGAAGTTTATGCTTTGCATACCTTTTTAGGCTAATATTTTTTAACTTGCGCAAGTCTAGTCAATTTTTTTCGTACCCTTCCATGGGGTCGCTTCCTTGGTCACATGGAGTGGTGATGAGAGGCCTTCTCCTTCTTTAGATTGCTCTTCACTCTTTGGTGACATTGGGTATTCTTCCTAGGCCCTCACAATAGCAATCTTGGTGGCATTTAGTATGTTTCTACCATGCTTTGCTATAGCAATGGCTTACCCTACTTCCCATTAGGATGAATAGTTCCTTGAACTATAGTGGAGCCTTATCCTATAGTCAAACACACCACCTATATACCCTAGACCTCCATACTAATGTTTGCGTTCTACCTCCATGGGTTTCTTCATACCTTGGCCTGCTTGCTAAGGCACTAGCTGTTGAAGCCCATCTTTTGCAACAATTTAAGGCCTATTTCTTGGACATGCAATTCAAATTGACCCTAAGGCTCTTTTGTTGATAGCATTTCCCAATCATTATCTAACAAAAGTTGGTCACTTTAGTAAATGGCAGTAGCAATCATAGTCACCAGTTGTCAAGTATTAAAGCATGTATAGCAATATTTATCAATTGTTATGACAGTGGTTTCATGACAAATATAGGCCAATGTATTATTACCATGTAAGCAAGTCACTTATATCAGCAATATGCATTACCATATTACAAGAAATAAACACCATTAGTTATGTGTCAAAGCCTGTGTGTATGCAGCATGTTTCAGTCATCATCCATAGCATATTATAGCAGCATCGTATCAGTCAATATTATGATAGTAGTAGTAGTTAGGCAATTCACTATAGTACAAAAACCATCATGTGCATCATATCAACTTTGGATATTGTTATAGATTGTACAGGAAGACAAAAGCAGCGATACACACAGCCCAATTTAACAGCTCATAATAGTAATCATATCAGCCCCCATTAGTCCAATCTTTGCATGAAATATAATAAGTTAGAATATAATCATTGGCCGGAATACACAGACCAATCAGTGCTCCACTTAGTGACAAGCATTAACCAAATGTGTAACATTCTAAGTTCTAACAAAGACAACAAAAGGACTTTACCCTTTTGGTTGTGTTCCTCCAGGGCAAACAACTTTGTCAATCTCAAAGCAGATTGCTACAAGTCCCAAGGTCGACATGCTCTGTCCTCCCCCTATCCTGTACAAATATTGGTCAAGTGTCTTAAATGTACTTTTTGACGAAGTGTTGATCATGCATATGTAACACATGTCCCAGATGACTGCAAGCTGAAGTTACATTAATGTATTCTTGGTCTCTATAAACATCAACCAGCGATGTTTGACTCATGGTAAACTCCCAAATCCCTCCTGTTTTACATGAGTCTCCACTGAGAAGAGTACTCGGCTCAGACTTGCCTAGAGAGTTGGGACTTGGAAGCTTGGCCAAACACGCAAATCTCTCCCTGATAATAACAATCCCAATCCAGAACACAAAAGTGGAACCCAGCGTGGAAATGTGGCGGTTAAAACATTCATATGAAGTGCAAGGTATTTTTTCCAGGCTTGTTCACGATTTTTCAAAAACATTACGGGTTTTATTTCTTAAGAACAAGACATATGATTTGATTGATTTTAATACCTAAAATGCCTAAAACGTTTGTCCTGGCCAGAATGCAACACTACCTAATCTGTGAAAGTCCATTTATGAAAAATCAGTGAAATCCACCCTGTGTGAAGTTTACAGGGTTGGAGTATACTAGAAAATAAGCCGAACAAAATATTGTTGTAGAAGATTGAGAAAATACCTAAAACGTTCGTCCTGACCAGAATGCAACACTGTGAAAGTCCTTTTGATGAAAAATCAGTAAAATCAAGCCTGAGGAGATGCAGGTCGATACCCACGCGCCGCTATGAGGTGAAGTTTTCCAACCCATGACTGAAATTCCCGACCTGGTCGAGCAATATGAAGTGAAGTTTTCCAACCCCCATGACTGAAATTCCCTACCTGACCGAGCAATTTCTCTTCCCGGCAAATGAGCAAAAACTATGATTTCAATGTCATTGGCCGTATAGTTTCAAAAATATTTGTCAAATTGGGGAAAATTAAGTTTAAGGTTTTTTTTTAAATTTATAATTTACCATTTTTATAGAAAATTGTTTTGTTGTTTTAAAAAAAAAAATTATAAAACTAATTAATTATTGGGATTTGGAATCTCCCATGTGGTGTGGTAGCTATGAAGGAATGTGCATTAATGTTGGGATTTGGGTGCAATCATTGTTGCATGGGAATGATTACATAGAGTTGATAGATGATTCAACTACAAATTATAATGTTATTTGGTAGATCGCATTTATCACCCAACAAGGCATAGAACACTACCCTCTATTCCCCTATGGAACTCTTAAAGGTTTCACTTCATTGATTTGAGAGTTCAACATGAATGCTCAAGGCTTTGAGGACCTTTCCCCACGATTTGGTATGATTGGGAGTAGTATGGATCTCACTTTCGTGTGTGGAGTCCTTTACACCGTGGAGTCCTTTCTTGAAATTGTTCAAGTTTACTTCATCCATGGACCTCAGAATATGAATCAACACTATACTTCCTAGGCTATGACATGGTGGCATGATCAATATTCTCTATTATAATGATAGGGATGGGGACATTATTGAAGTTGATTCCAACACAAATCCTTGCTATTGGACCAATAGGTGAATTTGTAACATCAATGAGGACTTAATCTTGCCACTTTTTTATGGAGGCCTACATGTACCCTTGGACTACAAGGAACCTAAAATGATGCAAGTCACCTCAGTGCTAAATGCAATCACAGTGAGAGGATGGAGTAGTATATCCTTTTTCATTAATAGTTCATGCTCCATTAACAGTGAGAGGATGGACTCCAAAGTTGTTCATGCTCCATGTTAAGCCATGATTTCTTTCCCATGCCACTTTCCTTATTAATGCTTGCTTATAGTAGTGTTCTCTTTCCTTGTTTATTTTATTGTTCTATTGTTCTTAAACTACTTGGGATCATCTCTTTCAAGAATACAGATCCCACTACAAGAATGGAATACTTGCTAGATCTACCCATTTCAAGAACATAAGAAACTTCCATAACACAACTCTTAGTTTTGGCCATGTGCATTCAATGTGTTCTACAACATATCATTGTCGATATACCTCAAGTTTGTGGCACTATCAATGGGAAATAAGCAGCAACCAATGCTCATGGGGTGGTCATATGTTGAAAGTGTAAATACATTTCCACCAAGACATTGACCTCACGTGACTTCACTATATCCATTTTTTTTCATTTGTTAGTGTCTCTTCAAAAATGAACTTCTTCCATATTGAACCTATCATTCTAGATTTTTTTCATGGTCATCGCAGCAGGGTGATGTATCCAATATGAATTATGCAATTGTCGCCCCTATGTATACTTCTTCAAATGATGCATTCTGCTAGCATAAATTGATAAACATGATATAAGTTGGGAGAGGAAGCTCTTCCCCTTCATTTACGCTGGGGAGTCCTTTCTTGAAATTGTTCATGTTTACTTCATCCACAGAACTCATAATGGGAATCAACACTATACTTCCTAGGATATGACATGGTGGTATGATCAATATTCTCTATTATAGTGATAGGCGAGTCCAAGAGAGGACAAGATCGTTAATGTTTAGGGAAATTAGGGTTTCACACACATACCATAATGAAACCCTAACATGGTGAAAAATGAATGTAGAAATTATCTAGGAGGGCCTAAGAAAGTACCACATCAAAACATTGTTGATTAGGGTGTTAATTATGTAATTAAGTATTATTAGTAACGACTCTAGAAAGATGATAAAATAAAGTTAATATATTCATGCGTAAGACATCAAATGGAAATAGAGGAAATACTTCACAATAAAATCCTTCCAATTTGGTAAATAGCACTTTTAGTTGGTTCTAATTAGATAAGTTCTCATAGTTTCACAAATCACCAAAAATATTGAGAAATAGGAAAAATAAACCACACTTTGAGTGGAGAAGAAACCCTTATGCTTCAATATGCAACAAAAATGATATGTCTATTAAGTTCCAAGAGGGAGTGAACTCTCAAAATCTAACCATGACAAATGAAGGAGAGAGCAAATCCTTATATAGCTTTAAGCTCCTCTTACTTCCACAATAGAATAATAGTAAAACCCTAGGGTAGGATGAAGTACACAAACCAAAACACTCCTAGAGACTCTAACAACATCCATGAAACAAGGTGGTCAAATCCATATGATATCCAAGAGGAGAAAGGCCCAAGAAGGAGGGTGTCTCCATAGATGGGGGAATTAGAGCAAGTAGAAGTCCAAATCTAGCCTCCAAAGGTTTCTACAAAGGTAGCACTGCAATGACATAGCTCCAATAAATAAGAAATGATGGTGATCTAACCCTATATCTTGGGTTCAACCCTCCTACATCCCACCAAATGTGAAACATCCTCCATGAATAAAGTGTAGGAAACCTCCAAATGTGAAACATCCTCCACGAATAATGTGTAGGAAACCTCCAAATGTGGGCGCTCTCTCCAAATGGGGCTTAACAAATCTTTATCTATATGGTGAATCTACAGACTAGGTTCATAACAATACATGCACTTGACCGATGGATGGGAACATCAATGGTTTTATCATTAGAGGATTCACTTCCTCATTTCATGAAGGAAGGCGAAATCGAAAATGTTTGAGTAGTTAGGTTCACTGCACTGGGTGCACTACAGACTGGGTTCATAAGAATACAAACACTTGAGCAATGGATGGGAACACCAATGGCTTTATAGAGGATTCACTTCCTCATTTCATAAAGGAAGGCGAAATCAAAAATGTCCGAGTGGTTAGGTTCATTGCACTGGGTGCACTACAGACTGGGTTCATAAGAATACAAACACTTGACTAATGGATGGGAACACCAATGGTTTTATAGAGGATTCACTTCCTCATTTCATAAAGGAAGGCAAAATAAAAAATGTACGATTGGTTAGTTTCACTTCATTGGGTGCACAGTTTTCATTTTGATAGCTTAGAGCATCTTGGTCAACTTATTGTTTAGGTTTCTACAAAGGTAGCACTCCAATGAGATAGCTCCAATAAATAAATAAATGATGGTGAACCCACCCTATATCTTGGGTTCAACCCTCCTACATCCAACTAAATGTGAAACATACTCCACAAATAATGTGTAGGAGACTTCGAAATGAGGGCGCTAGCTCCAAATGGGGCTTAACAAATCTCCATATGTGGAACACTCCTCCAAAAGTAGAGAAAACCCTCTAAATATGAACACTACATAAAAGATAACATGAAATGATGTGGAAAAGACACCCCAATGGTGAACACACACCAAGAAAATCCCAAAAAGGCATGAAAAAAAACCCTAGAAAGGTGGACACTACCTCCAAAAAAGCATAAATTTTGCCTC
>LPNX010860134.1:0-48827 GCA_001517045.1 Pseudotsuga menziesii
CAGTAAGTAGAAATGTTATTTTGGTTTTGGAATTTGAACAAATGTACATAGAATTTTTAAAGGTTGGTAAATTAACTTACAAATGTTGGTTTTTCTGCATTCTCCACTGATGACACCTATCTCTCTTGTTCAGCGATGGGGATCACCAGTGAGCAGTCGCAAAAGAAAGCTACACTTCTTCGAAGACTTTGGCAGTGGCAGCAAAATGGGGGATAACTAGAAAAAATGTATAGGGGGCATACATATATGTATCTTTTTGTTCATATGTACATGTATAGATGTACTTTTTGATCCACTATTTTGCATTATGGCCATGTGGCATGGCAATTTTTGTACAACATTATTGCTATACATATATAATATAAAGCAAGGTTCAAATTTATATGTATATATATGGTTGACATGATCTTGGAACATGATATCATGGTTGAATTGGTCTTGGAACATGATATGTGTGGCTCACCTATGTGATATTTAATGATATGTGTGGTTCGTGCATGTGTGCTATCTTAAATGAATTTCCAATACTTAAAGGAACAATTTAAATGACTCATCAACTTTTTAACATCATACAATTCTAACATACAATAACATACCCTCATTTACACATAGTAACACACACTAACATACTCTACAATTATAACATAGACACATTAACATACTCTAAATTACCCTACGACACTAACATCATACCATACTATGATACAATAACATGTACCATAACATAACATACTAACAATATGTACCATTTAACACTAAGTCATGCATGCATGTGTAATATATACCATATCATACCCTACAATACCCTATGATACTAGACTTCATTGAATACCATACTAACATACATCATGTACCCTGCAAACCCTAAATTGGTGGAAGTAAACCCTAGTTGGTGCATGCATATTTGTGTTCATGAAAGCCTAGCTGGTGCATGCAAATTTGTGTTCATGAAAGCCTAGTTGGTGCATGCAAGCATTGGTGATCTCATGTGTTTTTAGTTCCCTCTCATAACTTGCATGATTTCTCACTAAACCCTAGTTCCATCTCATACCTTGGTAACCCTAGTTGGAGCATGCAAATTGTTGTTCATGAAAGCCTAGTTGGTGCATGCAAGTATTTGTGATCATGTGTTTCTAGTTCCCTCTCTTAACTTGAAAATTGCTCAACAAACCCTAGTTCCATATCATACCTTGGTAACCCTAGTTCCACCATGGGCCTTTAATTCCATCTCATCAAGATACCCCAATAGATAACAGCAGATAAAATACTACATGATCTTTGCAAATGTGCCAATTTCAAAAATTGTCCAAAAATTTCTCCCATGTTGGTCCTATATGGGAGAAAAATCCCAATTTCAAAAATTGCCCAAAAATAATAATAATATTATTATAGAAAATATCCAAAAACACACATAGTCTTATACATGTCCAAAAAATTGTATGAACCAAAAGATTATCTAACTCAACCAAAATAGTGAAATATATACAATGATAAATTACATGTCACCTTTATTTGAATCACAAGGAAGAAACCAAATAGGGCCCTTCAATTATCTCTTCTAACTCCATATCTTCCAGAATTTGACCTGCTTAAGGAAGAGAATCAACAATAATATTTAGTTCCCAAAAACATGCTGAAAATAAATGTACTAAAGAGTAGTAGTATTTGACAATTAGGTCTTGTTTAACATCCAATTTATAGTGAGATCCTAGTCAACAAAAACCTTGAGAGTTTTTACACCACCATTGAAAGAACATTTTATCAAGAGTATTGAGGCCATTAATTATCCAAAGTTGTTTGTTCCAATGCAAGTTCCAACTTTATACTTACTAACATGCATATATCAGAGAAAAATAAGATGCCCCGTGATACTAAAATTCGTATCACTTTGATATGCACCATCAAGGAAACCCATGACTTTGATATGTAAGCTACCATGGGAAAAGAATTAGATGTACATGTGTTTAGTGTACCTTTTGAGACAATGCTTGAATAAGAGATTAATTCTTGAACAAAAGAATGGTTTTTTCCTCAAGTAGAATTAAGAACTAAGTTCACCCCTAGCCAAATCCCCCATATGACCATGTACAAATAATTAATTTATGATAATTTTGAGTTCTCTTTTTCCATACCAATGCCACTAACAATCATAATAAAATCACATCTCATACTTTGTTCCATCTCATAAAGCACATCTCATAACTTGCACGATTATGCACCAAACCCTAGTTGGACATCTCATACCTTCTTTTGACCCTAATTGGAGCATGCACAACTTGGTGACTCATGAAAGCCTAGTTGGTGTGCATGCAGGTATTGGTGATCTCATGTGTTTGTAGTTGACTCTCCTAAATTCCATGATTGCTCACCAAACTTAGTTGCACATCTCATACCTTTTCTTGACTCTAGTTGGAGCATGCAACTTGGCGACTCATGAAAGCCTAGTTGGTGCATGCAATTATTGGTGATCATGTGTTTGTAGTTCACTCTACTAACTTGCATGATTTCTCACCAAACCCTAGTTGGACATCTCATAGCTTGTCTTGACCCTAATTGGAGCATGCAAAACTTGGTGATTCATGAAACCCTAGTTGGTGCATGCAAGTATTGGTCATCTCATGTGTTTTTAGTTGACTCTCCTAACTTGCATGATTTCTCACCAAACCCTAGTTGGACATCTCATACCTTGTCTTGACCCTAATTGGAGCATGTACAACTTGGTGACTCATGAAATCCTAGTTGGTGCATGCAAGTATTTGGGATCTCATGTCTTTGTAGTTGACTCTCCTAACTTGCATGATTTCTCACTAAACCCTAGTTGGACATCTCATACCTTGTCTTGACCCTAGTTTGAGCATGCAACTTGGTGACTCATGAAAGCCTAGTTGGTGCATGCAAGTATTGGTGATCATGTGTTTGTATTTCACTCTCCTAACTTGCATGATTGATCACTAAACCCTAGTTGGACATTTCATAGCTTGTCTTGACCCTAATTGGAGCATGCACAACTTGGAGACTCATGAAACCCTAGTTGGTGAATGCAAGTATTGGTGATCTCATGTGTTTGTAGTTGACTCTCCTAACTTGCATGATTTCTCACCAAACCCTAGTTGGACATATCATACCTTGTCTTGACCCTAATTGGAGCATGCACAAATTGGTGACTCATGAAATCCTAGTTGGTGCATGCAAATATCGGTGATCTCATGTGTTCGTAGTTGACTAGATCCTAACTTGCATGATTGCTCACCAAACCCTAGTTGGACATCTCATACCTTGTCTCGACCCTAGTTGGAGCATGCAACTTAGTGACTCATGAATGCCTAGTTGGTGCATGCAAGTATTGGTGATCATCTGTTTGTAGTTTACTCTCCTAACTTGCATGATTGCTCACCAAACCCTAGTTGGACATATCATACCTTGTCTTGACCCTAGTTTGAGCATGCAACTTGGTGACTCATGAAAGCCTAGTTGGTGCATGAAAGTATTGGTGATCATGTCTTTGTAGTTCACTCTCCTACCTTGCATGATTGCTCACCAAACCCTAGTTGGACATTTCATATCTTGTCTTGACCCTAATTGGAGCATGCACAACTTGGTGACTCATAAAACCCTAGTTGGTGAATGCAAGTATTGGTGATCTCATGTGTTTGTAGTTGACTCTCCTAACTTGCATGATTTATCACCAAACCCTAGTTGGACATCTCATTTCTTGTCTTGACCCTAATTGGAGCATGCACAACTTGGTGACTCATGAAAGCCTAGTTGGTGCATGCAAGTATCAGTGATCTCATGTGTTCGTAGTTGACTAGATCCTAACTTGCATGATTGCTCACCAAACCCTAGTTGGACATATCATACCTTGTATTTACCCTAGTTGGAGCATGCAACTTGGTGACTCATGAAAGCCTAGTTGGTGCATGCAAGTATTGGTGATCATGTGTTTGTAGTTCCCTCTCCTAACTTGCATGATTGCTCACCAAAGCCTAGTTGGACATCGAGCATACCTTGTCTTGAACCTAATTGGAGCATGCAAATTGATGACTCATGAAATCCTAGTTGGTGCATGAAAGTATTGGTGATCATGTGTTTGTAGTTCCCTCTCCTAACTTGCATGATTGCTCACCAAATCCTAGTTGGACATCGAGCATACCTTGTCTTGAACCTAATTGGAGCATGGAAATTGGTGACTCATGAAATCCTAGTTGGTGCATGCAAGTATTGGTGATCATGTGTTTCTAGTTTCCTCTCCTAACTTGCATGATTGATAACCAAACCCTAGTTGGACATCGAACATACCTTGTCTTGAACCTAATTGGAGCATGCAAATTGGTGACTCATGAAAGCCTAGTTGGTGCATGAAATTATTGGTGATCATGTGTTTCTAGTTCCCTCTCCTAACTTGCATGATTGCTCACCAAACACTAGTTGGACATCTCATACCTTGTCTTGAACCTAGGTGGAGCATGCAACTTGGTGACTCATGAAAGCCTAGTATTGGTGATCTCATGTGTTTCTAGTTCCATCTCATACCTTGTCTTGACCCTAATTGGTGCATGCAAGTATGAAACTGTCTAGTTGGATTCTGATTTGTACATGGCAATGTAATTAAATGTATATATTAAACTAAAAACATCAAGAAATGTAAATTTCAACAACTCGAGAACTTGTTATTTTCCGAACTATATTTGGTGGTGTCTAAAGACACCATTCTTGTCTCCTCCAATGTGTCATATATGGTGTTTGTATCCTAGGCACATGAAAGGCTAGAAATTAGTAACATCATAAGAAAGAAAGGAGAACCCAATGAAAATGTGCAAACATGGTTTATAGATAACTCACCCAAGGTTGTACGATCATGTTTATAGTGTCCAGTATCCTTTGAATAATATTATGTCTATGAATGGTATTTGTAAATCGCAGGTTTATTACATTGGTAATATAGTAAGGCTAATTAATGGAAATTGTGCTTCAGAATTCACTTTTAAAAAAGTTAAATAACGCACCTCACAATGCACTCATACAAGTAGGCCATCCGGATCATCTTTGGTGCCGATGGTGTCCATCAATCTTTCGTGCTCTATATGAGGTAGCAAGTATCGTACATGTGACCTATTTTTGTGAGAAAGTGTGTGGAGCTTGATGTTTGTACCAACTACTAGGTTGGTGAAGTGGTATACAATAGCTCCTGGTCTATAATCCTGATATACATACCCACCCTTCCTTTTTTGTTGTGCTGCAAGTGTCAAGTATTCCCCTTTTATAACCATCGAGCTGGTTGGGAATTCAATATTTTCATCATCTATAATAGGTTCTAGAAGGGTTTGTTTCCCCTCTAAGCAACGTGCCAACCAATAGTCAAAACCCCATTCATTATTTTTTGGGGAAACCACTGCATATATCTGACCTGTGAAAGGAAATAGGTCGAGTTAACAATACATTTTGTAAATAAGGTCTTGCATTTCTAATTTCTACATAAATTAAATTCTACGAAGGTCGAGTAAACAATACATAAATACATTTTTTTATTTAGGTACTACTCATGTACCTGCTTGTATGAGATCCGATATGTGATCATAGTCTCTAGAAATATGTGTCTGATCATCTTCCAAATGGTCTATTTCATTACCTCCATTGAAATTGGTGCCAAGTGTCACTCGATCCCATGTATCAATGGTATCAGTATGCTCACAATCACCCCATTCACTGATGCTACAGGAACTGCAAAAGAAAGCCTTCAATATTGTCCAAATTTGTAGGGCCGAGTTGTCTGAGCTTCTAATTGAATGAAACTGACGAGTTCCATGCACTATGTTCACCCGAGGTGTTTGTGATTGGTCCACGTTTGTAACCTCCTAGAATATTCTTCACACTAAGTGTTTCCTTGTTGATTGTTCTCCCATGACAGATGCACACCATTGGACTATAGATGCAGCCTCTCAAAGGCGAGCACCTGTAAAATTCATCTCTTCCCTTTGAAGCGCAGTTTTAATGCATGCACCAGCACCATCGTGCTCTCCTTTTCCATGACCAGTTTCAAAGTAGTTACATACATGTGGCACCTTGTATTTTATGTGTAACAAACACAACCATTCAAATACACGTGCATTCTTGAACTGTCCAGCACAACCATCTGACCAAATGAAATGACGATAAAATGGTATATCCATAGCTATCACGTGATCACTATCACGTGATCATAGAATAATTTAAAGAAATGTTTCACGTAATGGATGTCATGGGTCCAGTCGTCACTTATGTAGAAGTGACTTTGTTTTAGTATCAAATATTTCCCTTCACTGCTATCTTTCCCATGTCGATACGTGATATGCACCATTATGCTCACCTGCTCTGAGTGATAGTATTGACTTTGAATTTCATTTTGTGGTTGTAGGGTGTAATTTTCCACAAATTCAACCACTGATAGTATTGTTTGGAGAGGGAAGGTGTCCCGGCATATTCTGAATTGCTCATATTTCTACCGTGCCACATCAACATGTTGAATGTACTATTGGATCTTTCCACGAAACTCTGGAATAAAATCACATACTCACACCTGGTACATGAATATTAATATGTCAATAAAGCACATAAAAAATGTGTGTACATGAATATTAATTTGTCAATATTCAAGAGTTTACCTGTAAAGTCACCAATTTAATCTTCTTGCTTTCTTTCCCATCAGTTAGCTGATATGTCTCATACTGATAGTTCTGCTTCTTGACAATTGGATTCCTGAATTCTTGATCTTCACTTTCATGGATGCAATCAAACCATAAGGATAGCCCACCACAATTGTTACAAGAACCATCTAAACATTGTTTTAAGTAATGTGTCTGCCCATCTTGCCTCTGACACATGATGCTATGGATGAAATCTCTGGATGACATTGGCGGTACTATACTTGAGCATTCCTGCACATGGTTAGGATGCAAAAAATGATGTATATGTGCAAATGTATGGTAATATAGGTCAAACTCTATGTGGTATCTACAACAACAAGTGTTCCATATGGTATTGATTCTAACATACCAAGGCTTGCATTTTTCAAAAGATATTTGCCTGAGCCTTAGCTCTATGTGGGAAAATTTAAACATCTCGAACAATTCAGTTTGTGTCATGTCATGATAATGCTTAACATGAGGTTTAGTGTGATGAGAACCCCTACAATCTTTTAACACATCCTTTGTGTTAGAAGAAGGCCTAGTTTTATCATGCCAAAATGTTTGCACTAGGCCCTTCACTGCTTCGACTAACTTCATGTCTTTGCGGAGCAACCTACCGCTAAATGCCCATAATGTTTCCATTTGTCCCTCTACATCAAGGTTGTCTCTTCTTACTGAATATTTTTAAGTGTCTTTCGATGTAAAGGAACAATTTATGATGTGCATTTAATTAAACAGCGTTGTCTTGTTTATCTACATACAATTGATTCAGCCAATACACGACGAGCCACATTACAGTATTTTGAACGAGTTTTTTTACCAATCAATGTGAATGCAGCAGCAAGAGATTTAACAATGTGATTACTTGATTCCATATTCTTTATTGTTGTTATGCCTAAATTTCTTCTAACATTTTCCATATTTCTAGATTTAAGCAAAGCTAAAAACAGTTGGCATTTACCGGCTTCGGATTTGTTATCAAAATAGTGTTTCATTATTTGAGAAGATGATGAAGGATAGTGCTTTTAGCCAAATTACCTTCCATGGAAGTCAATCCGCTCTCGTCCACTTGTATTCGTCTAGGAGTTCTCATTTGTTTTCATGCAAAATTTCTTACTGTTTGAAATGCTGGAATGACGTTTACATCCACTACCGTCTCACAACTTCGATTAGGATATTGAACCACCGAACATGGTTGTTACTGAGTCACATTTACATCGGGAGTAACATAATTATTGAACTCTTCACAAGATTGTTTGTCTACTAATGGATGAATAATATCAACTTCCGTATAACCAGCTTCTTTTAATGTTGCATTATCTTCCTAAGCATCTACGTCAGGTATCTCTTGAGGGGGAATGGGAACTATTTGCTCATGTAATGAATGCCGACGATTTCTTGAATCTTCCCTTTTTTTTCTTTTTTATTTTCTGCTTCTTCCGGTGTAAGTTCCTTCCTTGCTAGATTTCTTCCTCTATTACGTACATTCCCTATACAAATCCACCCAAACCTGTACAAAACTATGGAATTATGGAAGTAATGATAAAAAATTGCATGTCGAACATTTCTCTGTGCATGGGTTTAGAAGAATTATGTCTTTTGATATGTTAAAGGTGGCCAACATGACACCACCCTACATTTTCTACAAAACATATATCGCATATGCAATATAACGCACCTCCGATATATCGCATATGCGATATTGAATTCCATCTTTTTAATGAACGAGCAGGGTTTTACATGTTTTCCATAACACATTTCCGAAATATCACATATGCGATTTAGTGCCCAATGAAAATGTGTAATTTACATTTATCTAGATATGATGAGGATGAGGGTGATGACCATTGAGGGTGTCCATGAGCATGATGATGATGAGTATGAGGGTGAGGGTGTCGATGAGGATGAGGATGAGGGTGTCGATGATGATGATGATGAGGGTGTTGATGATGGTGAGGATGAGGCTGATGAACAATGATGATGAGGATGAGGATGAGGATGAGGATGAGGATGATGATAAGGATGAGAATGATGATGATGAGGATGATGGTGATGATGAGGATGAGGGATGATGATCATGAGGATGAGGGTGATGGTGAAGATGATGGTGAACAATGACTATGATGATGAGGAGGATGATGACTATGATGATGAGGATGAGGATGAGGGTGATGGTGATGATGAGGATGAGGGTAATGCTGATGATGATGATGATGAGGATGAGGGTGACGATGAAGATGATGGTGAACAATGATGGTGATGATGAGGAGGATGATGACTATGATGATGATGATGAGGAGGATGATGACTATGATGATGATGATGAGGATGAGGGTGATGGTGATGATGAAGATGAGGGATGATGATGATGATGATGACGAGGATGGTGATGATGATGATGATGAGAACGAGGTTGGTGATGATGATGAGGATGATGGTGACGATGAAGATGATGGTGAACAATGATGGTGATGATGAGCAGGATGATGACTATGATGATGATGATGAGGATGAGGGTGATGATAAGGAGGAGGAGGAAAAGGAGGAGGAGGGTGATGATGATGATGAGGATGAGGTTGATGATGATGATGATGATGATGATGACGCGGATGGTGATGATGATGATGATGACGACGAGGATGGTGATGAAGATGAGGATGAGGTTGACGATGAAGATGATGGTGAACAATGATGGTGATGATGAGGAGGATGATGACTATGATGATGAGGATGAGGATGAGGGTGATGATGATGATGATGATGATGGTGATGATGAGGAGGATGATGACTATGATGATGAGGATGAGGATGAGGGTGATGATGATGATGATGATGATGATGATGACCATGATGATGATGAGGATGAGGGTGATGATGATGATGATGATGATGAGGATGAGGATTATGATGATGATAATGATGATGATTAGGATGTTGATGATGTTGATGATGAGGGTGTCGATGAAGATGATGACCATGATGATGATGATGAGGATGAGGGTGATGAACTATGATGATGAGGATCGAGGTTGATGATGATGAGGATGAGGGTGATGATGATGAGGAGGAGGAGGCTGACAATGAAGATGATGATTAGGATGATGTTGATGATGAGGAGGATGATGAATATGATGATGATGAGGAGGATGAGGCTATCGATGAAGATGATGATAATGGTGAGGATGAGGGTGATGAACGATGCTGATGAGGGTGATGATGATGATGAGGATGAGGGTGACAATGAAGATGATAATGAGGATGATGGTGATGATGAGGAGGATGATGACTATGATGATGATGATGAGGATGAGGGTGATGATGAGGAGGAGAAGGATGGTGATGATGACCATGATGATGATGATGACGACCATGAGGATGAGGGTGATGATGGTGATGAGTATGAGGATGAGGACGATGACCATGATGAAGTTGATGCGGATGAGGGTGATGAGGAGGAGCAGGAGGAGGAGGAGGATGAGGATGATGGTGATGAGGATGAGGGTGGTGATGATGATGATGATGATGATGATGATGATGATGACCATGATGATGATTATGAGCATGAGCGTGATGATGAGGAGGAGGAGGATGAGGGTGATGATGATGAAGAGGAGGATGAGGGTGATGATGATGATGAGGTTGACGATGATGATCATGACCATGATGAAGCTGATGAGGATGAGGGTGATGATGATGATGATGATGATGATGGGGATGAGGATGATGAGGATGAGGATGAGGATGAGGACGAGGATGATGATGATGATGATGAGGATGAGGGTGATGAGGAGGAGGAGGAGGACGAGGGTGATGGTGATGATGAGGTTGACGACGATGATGAGGTTGATGAGGATGAGGATGATGATGGTGATGATGAGGATGACCATGATGAAGCTGATGAGGATGAGGGTGATAATGATGATGATGATGATGAAAATGAGGATGATGATGATGGTGATGAGGATGATGGTGATGATGATGATGATGATGAGGATGAGGGTGATGATGATGATGAGGTTGATGATGATGATGATGAGGATGAGGATGAGGATGACGATGGTGATTATGATGATGATGACAATGATGACCATGATGAAGCTGATGAGGATGAGGGTGATGATGAGGATGAGGATGTGGATGATGATGATGAGGATGAGGATGAGGGTGATGATGATGATGATGATGATGACGATTATTACCATGACGATGCTGATGAGGATGAGGGTGATGATGATGATGATGAGGATGAGGATGAGGGTGATGATGATGATGATGATGATGATGATGATGATGATGACAATGATGAACATGATGACGCTAATGAGGATGATGGTGGTGATGATGATGATGATGATGATGACCATGACGATGCTAATGAGGATAAGGGTGATGATGAGGAGGAGGAGGAGGATGAGGGTGACGATGATGATGAGGATGAGGGTGACGATGAAGCTGATGAGGATGAGGGAGATGATGATGATGATGAAGGTGATGAGAGTGATGGTGATGATGATGATGATGAACAATGATGAGGAGGAGGAGGAGGAGGAGGAGGATGACTATATGATGATGATGAGGAGGATGAGGATGAGTGTGATGATGATGATGATGAGGATGAGGGTGGTGATGATTATGAGGATGAGGGTGATGAACAATGATGTGTTAGGACAAAAACAAATTAGTTAAAATTTACCTATAGCACCATTAGAATTTACCTAGTTCAATTATGCTAGCAACATTAGAGAACTTCCATGAAGTAATCTATAGTGGGAACCCACCACCCAGACAACTTCGAAGTAGCTAGTGACATTGTGAATCTAGAAGCCATGCCAGATAATTTAGCTCTGAACATAATTCTATATTTCGCATATGTGATATAGCTTATTCATATCGCATATGTGATATGAATAGGCTATAACACATATGCGATATAATGCATATGTGATATAGATTATTCATATCGCATATGAATAAGATATATTGCATATGCATTATATTGCATATACATTATTTTAAAATTTAAATAATTGGTGGGATTAAGGTTTGTCATTAGGTTTTGAAGTAGCTTCGGAATACCGAACCTATTGGCTAGGACAAATCAACCAGGGCTATTACTTGTCTTTTAGAACTATATCAATATGCTCAGTTTAGATGGCGTGTTTTGATATGACATACACAATATTTTTTTATGAAAATGTAGGATATTGTAGAGTATGAAATGATGATTCTAAATATGTAATTTTTTCCTTCAAAACTATGTTTTATTTATTTATAACTATTTTTCTAAATGACACACGTCAATTTTAAAAAACACATCTTATAACCATTATTAAAAGGGATATTTCTTTTCATAAATTATTAAGAGATGGGATCTCTATTTCTTTAAATAACTATATTAATTAGAAAAGTAAAGATAAGAGCTTTATTCCTTTAATTAATTAGAGTTGAATTCTAATAGTTTAGAGGTAAATCATCTCTTTAGGTTAGCGCCTTGATAAATGGTTATGTGTGTGTGTGTGTTAAACATATAAAGTGATGGTTATTAGGAGTTAAACATTTAAAGTGAAAAATTCTCCCTGTAAAGGAGAGCCGGTGGATTTCTTTTTAAACTATAGTTTAGAACTTTAAGTATTTGGTTTGAGAATCAATCCCATTTTTCAAAGTTAATGATTAAGAGTGAAGTACTTAAAAGTAAAATTTAATATTAAGAGTCTAATTGGTTGGATAATAGTTAATTCTATGGCTAAGGACCAAGTCTAAATATAATATAATCAAGATGTGATAGAAATATTGTAACTTTATAATTGTAATATTATGTAATATTTTCTTGATTGGTTTAAGTGAGAATATTTTGAATTACTTTAAGATGATAATTCCTATGTCTTAAAAGAAGGCCTTGTGTTAAGGCTAAAAACTAACATGAAAATGTTATCTGTAAAGAGTCCTTGGGAAAAAGGAAAGTAAATAGTAGCGGTTGTGCTTCAGAGTTGTAACTTTCTTTATTGATTATAATTAATAAAAAGATTAACAAATCTTGGTGGAAATAGCCCGAAGGTTGGGTTGAACCACTATATTTGGTGTTTCTCTTACATTTATATTTTATGCATTTTTATTTCTGCAAAATGATCTATGTTGATGCTTTGCAAATATTGTCTTTTTAATAGAATGCCCTTCCCTTTAAATTGTACCCAATGAATGAAAAGTTAGACATGTTGTCTATACATATATGATAAAACACTTTAGATAAGAAATATACGGTTATCATTAATTACTGATAATTACTAGGTGTTACTCATTGAAAAAAATATGATGGTAGATTGGGCCATGAAATACTCTCACATAATGAGCAGGTAGAAGAGTAAATTTTGGGTGAAACCTACTTTGGGAGTTAAATGATTCAATACCCTTGTTAAATATTTTGATTTCAAAGTAAAGAACTAATATATTGATTTTAAGGTAAATAAATAATAGCGTGTAAGAAATCTTTATCATGGTACAAGAATTATGGTAGAGTGCTAGTAATGCTTCAACCATTTAGAGGATGAAGTAATAGATTCAATTGGAGAATTGATCATGTATCTCAGTCCTAATGTGTTAAAAAGACTTATTAACTTAATGAATCTAACATATTTTGGTTGTAGAAAGTTTACCCCATCTCTCTAAAATTTGCTTGAGGATTTTGGATATGTTACCTACAAAATGGATAGTGGACTTAAACTCCTTATATATAATAATTATTTTAAAATGACTTAGTACCTTGTAAGAAGGAAGTACTATTAAAAGTAAGTTAAATGACTTTATTTAAGGGTGTGAAATTTTATAGTTCTAGTACTGAGAAGATGGTTTCCAACACTATTACCAGATCGATAATGAGACTAATGTGTTGATGTATTGATGATAAAAAAATTACCCCATTTCCCAAAATAGTAAAGAGGAGTTTTCATTTGTTACAACTGGTATCAGAGCAGGTTTACAACACTCAGACCTAACAAACTCATTTGCATATAGGTATGTGCAAACCTTGTGAGGAATTTATTATTTATGAGTTTACTTATTGATAGGCATTCTAGAGAAATGATATTGTTTTAATCATCAAAGTAAATGAACTGGTTCATTTAGAATCATGTGCTTTAATGCATGAAGGTAGTTGTATAAACTGAATTGAAAAAATACATGCATGAAGAGTGAGGTTTTGTTGGACGTTTGACAAGGTGATATGTTTGATTTTATTCGATATTTAGTATGATGAAAAGACTTTATGTTAACATGTAGTGAGTATGTTTCTTTCAAACACTTAGAAACATTATAGTGGAAACTTTATACATATTGGTCTTATTTTAGTGTTAAAATCAATTACAATTAAGATACAACCATACTTAAAGGATAGGAAGATTTATGTGAAAAGAGTTAATGCTAGAAGCTAAATAAGTGAGGATAATAATATTTAGAATATAAGTTCTAAATATTTAAAAGGTTAGGTGCAATTAAATGACATGACCTTATGCCAATATTTAATTCTAAGATGATTAAGTTAAGATTAAAAACTAAGTAGTTAATAAAGTTAGCCAAGTAACTATAACATGTTACCGGTGGGACTTATAAGAATAAGGGACTTAAATCGTCCAATGACATTATTATTAGAGTTACTCTACATGTATTTTTATGTGTAAGATAGCAAAACAGATGTAAGCAGATAACACTTTTATTAATGACACAATATATAAGGTAGACATTAGTTCTAACATACTTGGTATATTTGGTTAAAGGTTTCTAGAAAAGAATACAAATGTACGTTACAATGTTCGATCATGTAATTTTCATATTATATGCAGGTACTTAAGGTTGCAAGAAACAAAACTAAATAAGAAATCAGTTAGATAATAGGAAGAAAAAGGTGAATTCCTCAATGGATAGAAGGAACATCTACAATGAGTATGACTCATTAATTATTATGAAATGTTAGGAGGATGTTATCATTTGATTACAAAAAAACATAGTTTAGCTAACTTGACTTGTGAAAAATATAATTCTTAGAGGTTCTCAAAATTATATTGAAGTATTTAAGTATGGTAAGTGTAGCATTTTTAGAATAATCAGTTGTGTATATGGCATATTTGTGATGAGACAAGTGATTCATATAAATTTTGGCATGGTTTGTACATGCCTAGAAGCTAGAAATATCAAGTTATCCAAAGTGCTAATGTGTTGTTTAAAAACATTTTGGATGCGTAAAGATGTTAATTAAGCCTTGGAATACTTAGATTAAAATGCATTAGAGGAATTTTGGGGTCTAAAATGGGCCTCCTAAGGAAAATAATAAAATAATATCTAAAATAATAAAATAATAGTTAAAATAATAAAATAATATTGATTAATTTTGGAGGAAGAAAGAAAAAAACTATTTTTTGTGTTCGTATTTTCGACATATCTCCATGTGTTTTTACTCAAATTTCGATCGGGAGAGCTCGTTGGATGCGGAATTTGATTCCGCATCCAACGAGTACCCACACTGCATACTTTTGATGCACCCCGCTACCCCAAAAACAAGAAATACCTGAAAAAATATGATGATGATGTCATCATCACGTTTTTTCAGGTATTTCTTGTTTTTGGGGTAGCGGGGTTCATCAAAAGTATGCAGTGTGGGTACTTGTTGGATGCGGAATGAAATTCTACATTCAACGAGCTCTCCCGATTGAAATTTGAGTAAAAACACAATGAGATATGTCGAAGATACGAACAAAAAAAGTAGTTTTTTTTAATGACAAATATGTTAATTCAACCATTATGGTTGACTTATTTTATTGAAATTCTATTGGTTCTTGAATTCCAACTCACAAAAACTTATTTTGGCACGTTTTCTTATAAGGCCCATTTTAGACCCCAAATTTCCTCTAATGGTCTTGGTGCTCAGTGGGTAAACTCTTAAGCAACAAGATTATTGAATTACCATGTTGATATGGTGATGAGCCAATGAGATTGGGAACATTGATAATGTTCATATTATTAAAATATTGATTTGATGTGGAGCTAGTAGGATTTGGAGCATTGGGCGATGATTATGATCTTTCATGTATTCTATATTTCTTTTTGTAAAAGTATTAAATATTTGTCATTATGACATACAAGGTCTCGAGATTATTGTAGGTAATGAATTATGGCAGATCCAGTAAGACAATAATTGAAGAATTGAATATGAATATTTGAAACCTGTAATAAAACAAAAAGAAATGCAACTAACGACTAATTAGATAAAGAGTTATAAAACTTTTAAGGTAACCACACGGGATGCCCTCGGTTATAAGACTCTAACTTCTAAAAACAAAATTATGCACTAAATAGATCTTAAGAAAAGTATACATGATTAACCAACTCATGAAAAAGGAGAAGCAAAATTGATATTTAAATTGTGATTAAGCAAGAGAAACCGAGTTTGGTGTTGAGCATGGTGACTTTGGAGCACTTAAACTCTTTATTCTCTGAATTTTTTATTTTATCTTTATTTTTATTTTTGCTAAATTAGTACAAATCTATGAGTGAGGACCCTTCTGAGGTGTTAGTTTCTGCATTGACATCCTATTTGATGCTGATCTTTTAGGCTCATAGATATGTGGGATTCCAAACCTCAAGAGCTTCCAAGATCTATATAGGAGATACGCCTGAGATCTATTAAAAACCAATGAAGGGTATCATCCTTGTAACAGATGAATGTAATATATACAGGTTGAGGAGGCCTGCACATGAACTAGTGGTTCTATGAGGAGATGACCATATATATGTGTGTGTGTGAATTTCTGAAAGAAGATTTCATGTCAAGAAATGCTTGGAACATCAATGCCATACAAGAGGTATGTGTGTGAATGTTAAATTTGGTATTTTATGTATCATTATATGATGAAGGATAAAACATAGGATATAAAGTTATATATGAGATGAATTCTTGAATGACAAATGTGATAAAAGAATTTTTGTTGTGTGTATTGATAATATTTTTAAAATAATAGCATGAAAAAGCATGAATGTTCAGTTTTATGTTATGAATGTGTATATGTCAAGTATGAGTGATAGATGTTGTAGGTACACCTTTGAGGGTAAATTTCATATTTAAATGTTGTTATGAATAACAACAATAATATGTTCCAATTTCTTTTTTCCTTTATGTTCCTCGCGACTTAAAAATATTCATATTTAATTAAGCATATATTTTGTGATATAACATGGAAATATCTTGTAGTGTTTGTGTAAACCACGTGTTATGAAAGACAAAGAGAACTAGAGACATTTCAAAGAAATTCCAAAGCAAGCTAAGAAAGATGAAGCTTGGTATTTGCAAGGGAAAACGTATGTCGAAGATAAAACCTTTGAAGACACCAACAACCAGGATATTGTACTTTTAAGGGGGGACGGGGGAGGGTTATGTAATAAACCCTTTGCTACTTCGATTCTTAAGTAATGGAAAATACAAGGAAAATGAAAATGTGCAACTTTTTGGAGAAAAGATCGAGGTGAGTAAAAACATTGTGAGTTATGTTTATGCATTTTGTGAAGTTGTAATTTTATCATATATATTAGGAGATTTGATATCTTGATGCAACTGAACAATTGGGGTATGAATCCACTAGAAAGAGAGAATGGTTGAGAAACCATGAGTTGAAGAACCATTGTCATCTTGAAGCTATAAGCACTAGAAGAAAGTGAACCACAATGTTCACTTGTTGGTCTAAAGTTTTAAATAATGTCTTAATTAAAGATTAATAAGTTATCTTAACTATTATAATAACCTACCTTATAATTAGGAGGTGTTAGAACATTTGTTCTTAAAACCTCTAAAGAAAGAAACTAAGGTTCTTATTTTAACACCTTATAAATAAGGTGGAGACTCTATAAAATTGACAGACATAGCGCCACACATTTTTCTATAATATATGCTTAAACACTTATTAACATCCAAATAAATACATATATATAGTATTAAAATTAAAGAAGGGACATCCTTTCATATATAGCCTGGACAAATCATGGCTTAGTACTATGATCATGGGCGCTTTCTCCTTTAGAATTCAAGATAAGAAAACCTTTAAGAAAACAACACTGTTTCTTAGGATTCTCTTTAAAACAAGAGGAAAGAAAAAAACAAGCCCTTACAACAAAGTAAAAAATAAAACACTCTGGGTTGAGGGGAAGCGACTTCCCATGCTACCATGACAAGAGCGGTCACCACCGGGACGAAAAGGCATCTCTTGTTGGGGATAATTTGTGAAACACGTTCAATTCCTTTCTCGTTTCTGTGTTTCTTGTTAAATAAAGAATGATGTGGTGAAGGGATTATACACCTGAGTATTATTCCTCTTGAAAGACAAACAATACAGATTCCATCTCACCTCTCATGTTTTACACAGAGAGGTCTGTCTCTCTGATACTGAGTCGACGCTCATCATTTATTGGTTTCTGGTGTATATACCTTATTGTTACCTTATTGTTACGTATAGTCTATGTGTGGAGAAGGAACGCATTAGTAGCGAGAATAGTTTTATTTTTGTATACCAAACTTTATTGGAGTTGTCTGTATGGCAACATCCACCATTCATGATAGAGAAGCGCGCGAGCTATTCTCTATCATAATTCTGGTTTTCCATACATGTTGTTTTCTTGTTGAAAGAGCGCGAGCTCTTTTCCCTTATTTTTATCTTTCTTCGTTTCCTCCGTGCATTCAATAATGTTCAAGAAAGCTTGATGAAGGTCAAGACCCTCATTTGTTGAAAGAATTTGCAATGTTTCCATGTGAGAAAAAGTTGTTTCTCTGTCGCTTGGTTTTGATTACATAGAAAACCAAATGGGTGTAAAATTTCTTCTTATATGAAAATAAAGCTTTACCTTTGATCTTTAAGAGAGCGTCAAGAGCGTCGCCTCTCTTTGGAGTTTGGATTTATGTGGCTGGTTTTGAAATAAATGAGATTAAATTTATTTATGTAGCTTTTGACTTATAACCAATATTAAATGGGCTATTTCTCTTCCTAAATTATTAAGAAATGGGATCTCTATTTATTTAAATAACTATATAAATTAGAAAAGTAAAGATAAGAGCTTTATTCTTTTAGTTAATTAGAGTTGAGCTCTAATAGTTTAGAGATGAAAGATCTCTTTGGGTTTTCATCTCTTTGGGTTAGCGTCTTGCTAAATTGTTTGTGTTATATATATATAGAGAGAGAGGTGTGTTTATTAAGAGTTAATCATATAAAGTGAAAAATGTACTCTGTAAAGGAGAGCCGTTCCATTTCTTTTTAAACTATAGTTTAGAGCTTTTCATATTTGTTTTGAGAATCAATCTCAATTGTCAAAGTTAATGAGTAAGAGTAAAGTACTTAAAAGTAAAATTTAATGTTAAGAGCTTAATTGGTTGGAAAATAGTTCATTATATGGCTAAGGACCAAAGTCTAAATATATTCTAATCAATATCAATATCAATATGTGATAGAAAATCCTGAATTACTTTAAGATGGTAATGCCTATATCTTAAAACAAGGCCTTGTGTTAAGGCTAAAAACTAACATCAAAATGTTCTCTCTCAAAGAGTCCTTGGGAAAGAGGAAAGTAAATAGGAGCGCTTGTGATGCTAAATTGTAACATTATTTATTGATTATAATTAATAAAAAGATTAACAATTATTGGTGGAAGTATACACAAGGTTGAGGTGAATCACATAATTGGTGTTTCTCTTGCATTTTTATCTTTGCAAAATGATCTGTGTTGTGTTAGATATTTATTATTTAATCAATATGATTTGGGATCTTATCTGAAAGAATAACATGCATAGCAATAATCACAAGAGACAAGAGACACAAAGAATTTTCCTAAGTGTTGTAAAGGAGAAAACCCCACAACTTCCTCACAGATAGAATGAGCACCAATAGAAAAAGTAAAACCCAAAGATACAAAGATGATCTCTCGCAGCTATTCTCTCTTTCACTTGTGTGAGATCCTCCTCTCTCACTCATGCGCTACTGTTGAGTGAGTGTGGTTTTCAAATAAAGAGTCTCACTCTTTATTTATACTTATTTTCGACTTCAGAATTACTCTACTTGGTCGACCTCACTAGGAGATTCTAATAACCCTAATACAATTCAATTATGGGGACTATTGCCCTGACTTACAATCGAGCGTTAACCTCAACTCAATTGTGGAGACTATTTCCCCAACTTACAATGGAGGGTTAACATCAATGACTTTACATGACTTTATTATATTAATGACTCTCTCGATTGAAGGAAAAAACATCTCCGTCACGGTATAATGAAATACAATAAGAAATATACAAGTGAATAGATTCTGAAGTTACAAATACATAAACACTCCCTCTTAACTAGGAAGGCATTCTCTTGACACAGTTCATTAGCACAAGTATTTATTACTGGATCATCATCAAAGCTGGATCATCATCATCATCAGTGGATCATCAGCATCACTAATCTCGCTATCTCGAGCAAATGGTGCTATCTCTCAATTCTACTCATCATAGAAAGTTCTATAGAGCCAACCCTTTTTCATGTTGGATGTAGGTCTCAACACTTATATCCGACCATGGGAGGCCCAACACTTACATCTGACCATGGGATGTCCAGCCTGCAACCATGTTAGAAAATACCTGCACTTACATCTGACCATGGGAGGCCCAGCCTACCACCATGTCAGAAAGGATCTGCACTTACATCTGACCATGGTAGGCCTATCCTGTCACCATGTGAGAAAGGCTCTGCACTTACATCTGACCATGGGAGGCACATCCTGCCACCATGTTAAAAAGGCTTTGCACTTACATATGACCATGGGAGGCCCATCTTGCCACCATGTCAGAAAGGATCAACACTTACATCTGACCATGGGAGGCCTAACCTGCCACCATGTCGGAAAGGATCAGCACTTACATTTGACCATGGGAGGCCCAACCTACCACCATGTCGGAAAGGATTAGCCCTTACATCCGACCATGGGAGGCCTAGCGTGCCACCATGTCGAAAAGGCTCGACACTTTCATCCATCCTGAGGTAGCATTGTCTTTACTATTTCTAACACCGTAGTTTAGAGAATAATTTATTTCAGCTATTGGGACTTATGTTTGTTTTCCCAAGGTGACTTATTTTAGGACTGTTCATAATAGAGAACTTGTATAGACTGAAATGTGTCACTATTTCACCTTCAGGGTCTGAAACGTTTACCACCGAAAGTGTAGTCTGTTCCCTATATGCAACATCTTATGAAATTTCGTTTTTACCTTCCTATCCATAGATATAACAAATCTCCCTAGGTCACTTGTTTATGACTGTATTCTAGAGGAGGCTAGAACCTTGATTTGGAGGAATCATATCTCCTAGAATATAGCGAATATGAGGTTGAAACATTTAGAAAGGGTTCATCACAAATTTATATTCAGCCTGTAAATGTTTCAGATCCTGATCCTTCTCCAATATATAGATATAAAGAATGTACCAAAACTATTAGTTTGAGTATTTTAGGGTTTTCAAGCATGAAACCCTAATTTCCATTTGCCACCATTGCAGTTGTATTTAGAGTGTACAGTGAAACTTTTCTGATTCAGAAACCGATACCACCAATAGATGCACCCTAGTGAGCCATGCTATCCTATCCCTCCCTACTTGATGATCTATAGAGAGAACACCTTCAAGTAGGAAGCCCTAGTTCCTGTAGTTGCATAGTGCCTTCTTTGAGAGAGGCTTTGATACCATGTTAGATTTTTATCATTCAATCAATATGATCTAGGATCTTATCTGAAAGAATAACATCTACAGCAATAATCACAAGAGACAAGAGACACAAATAATTTTTCTCGAGGAAACCATAAAGGAGAAAACCCCGCAACTTCCTCAAAGATAGAATGAGCACCAATAGCAAAAGTAAAACTCAAATATACAAAGATGATATCTGAAAGTTGTTCTCTCTCTCACTTGTGTGAGATCCTCCTCTCTCACTTATGCACTACTATTGAGTGAGTTTGTGTTTCTAATAGAGTGTCCCACTCTCTATTTATACTTGTTTCCACTTGACAATTACTCTATAGGGTTGATCTCACTAGAAGAGTCTAATAACCCTGATACAACTCAATTGTGGGGACTATTGCCCTGAATTACAACAAAGGGTTGACCTCAACTCAATTGTGGGGACTATTTCCCCAACTTACAACAGAGGGTTAACCTCAATGACTTTACATGAGTTTATTATATTAATGACTCTCCCAATCAGAGGAACAAACATATCCGTCCGGGTATAATGAAATACAATAAGAAATATACAAGTGAATACATTCCGAAGTCACAAATACATCAACATGTTGACGCTTTGCAAATATTTTCTTTTTAATAGAATACTCTTCCCTTTAAATTGTACCCAAAGAATGAAAGTTGTACATGTTGTCTATACATATATGATAAAACACCATGCACACACAATATATTTTCAACCCAAAATATGACACCTTGCTGTCTTAAATTCGACACTCCTCTGTCGCATCTTCGACACATACACTTTTTGTTTGCTGTCAGTGGCATAACATTGGATATTCGACATGCTACCAAAGTGGGTTGAAGATCCGACACACCATAGTGTCGCCTATTGGACATTTTTCTGGTTCAAAGTGTCAATCAAAACTTGCACAAACCATCGGAAATACGATGCCTACTAACACTTGAAGGGTCAGTCTTTCGACGGGAAGAAGCATCGCAGTCATGGCAATGCCGTCGGTGGTTTTATCCAGAAAGCATCGGATTTTTGACTCCTACCGACACTTGAAGCATCGGTTGTCCAACGGGCTGAAGTGTCGGAGTCATGACAATGCCATTGGAAGTTTAATAAAAAGCGTCGGTTGAGCATCGCCTTCATGTGTCGGATGTTTGACAAAAGTGTTCGAACATCGTCGAAAAAGAAACGCTTGTTGGTATATTTAACAAAAAGAAAAATTGAATGATTTCACTTAGAAAAGTTTATCACAAAAATAAATTGTATGTTTTTTCAAAGTTTTTGCTTAGAACTCCTACTTTAGCTTTGTTTCTGCATTCTAATTATGTTAGTAAGTTATGGAATGATATGTTTGGGCATATTAACTTACGTTAATTGCATCAATTAATCAAACAAGATAGGATAGTGGGGTTGCCGCCTATATCTTTCTTAGATGGCGTTTGTCCAATATATACTCTTCGTAGGAACCTTGAAGAGAGATTTGAGAAAGGAAAGGATAAGAGAGCCACATCACTTCCTGATTTTGTGCTCAGTTACATTACTAGTCCCTTTCCTCACCTATCTATGAATAAATAAATAAACATATTAACCAAGCCTAGAAATTCAAATATATTATGCCTATCAAATGGAAATTTAATGACGGTCTTGGATTTTCCAATCCTTTCACATTACGAAATTAATTGGGTAAGAAGTAAGTGCTACTATAGACTTTGGTATTTTAAAGCTAGCCAGTATTCAGCAAGTTATTAAAAGAGGTAGCAAATTATCTAGCAAGTTATTAATGGCCTACCCATTATCTATCAGAGAGAAACCACAACAAAATTCATGGAAAAAATCATATCCCCGACCAATAACCCGTCGACAGAATCATAGCCCCTGGGACAAGAATCAAACCAACATCCTTAATAATAATCCTGTGGATTGTAGTGCTCAGGATGAGAAAAAAATTGCATGATGCAAGTAGCTTGCAATTAAAAATTGGCATTCTAGGTGTTTTTACTTATTTCCCTAATGTAACTTAAAATAAATGGAATTCTAGGTGTTCTTACCCCTTTCCTGAGTTAATAAGTTAAAAATAAATCATTGTAAAATCGAATTTAAATTGCAAACCCCAACCCGGGTTTTTTCACCCCTTTCCCTGGTTAATAAATTTAAAATAAATCAGTGTAGAATCGAATTTAAAGTGCAAACCCCAACCCAGCCCATATTCTTAGTGTTTTTTATTTTCCCTTTCCATGATTAGTAAAATTTAAAAAAAAACAAAAAACAAGTACAAAATCGAATTGAAAACTTGCAAACCCTAATCCACCCCAACTTTTACACCATGAAAATATGCAAAATGTTCAAAATTGAAGCAAAAACAAAGTGAGAAATGGAACCACTTGGTTACCCAGGCTGACCACCACATAAGGATTAGAGATATTCATAGAATCTGAAGCAACTAGATCAGTTCCCTTATTACGGCCACTTTTAGGATCCCTATATACTGTTCCATTTGTGCACATGGAAATAAAAGTATAATGGTCATATACATAAATACCTTCATCCTTAGACAACATCATACATAAAGAAAACAAAAACTTAGATAAATGCTAACCTGAACAAGAACGTTGTAACTTGAGATCTATGGCTCGAATGAAGAGAACCACACAATATACAATTTTTCTTTTATAAACCCATTGTATCTGAACAAACACCACACCGGGGTAAATTAAACCTCATTGATATCGATAAACGTGTAGATATAAATGAATCCTTCTAGAGAAAGTTCATGGAGATGTGGCGTCAATATTATTGGATGGGATTGGGTCACTCCAATGTAATGCATAACCAGTAAAGGCTATGATTGTGAGCCTGCATCTAGAACCATTATTAATATTTATGACAGGAGATATAAACTAGTAAAAATCAAATCTACAGTTTGAATTTTTATATGCCCGTCATCTATGACGTTTTAATTTTTTAAAGAGCTGTCAAATACGTCTAAAAAGTGAAAAAACGTTCTACATACCGTCAATTTCCAGGCCTAGTACTAACCTTCATTGATTACATCTCTATATACACAGGGGTCTACTTCTTAAAACACAAAGCTGATGTGTTTGGTTTTCTTCGAGATTTTAAAGCTCTTGCAGAGAAACAATATGGTAAGGGGATCAATATCCTTCACATAGATAATGGTGGAGATTATTCCAATAAATATGTAAATAATCTATATCATTTTCATTTGCAGTTCTTTACCTGACAACTCTTACGACATATCAGTATGGTATGCTTCTATATATCCTTTTCATTCTAGAGCACACACTCTGTCGGTGATCATTGAATTTTATGCATCAAAATAATTTAATAAGTGTTTTAGATATGATAGATTTTCATTCAACATGTCCAAATGAGTGGTGATATAGAATCATTTTGTCAAACATATAAATAAAATGCATGCTCAAGTCCAAGTCAACTGAAGGACTAAAATGTAAAATATGAGTAGTTTGTGGATGCCCAATGGAGATATAAATCACTTGAGAAGAACTCGGGACATTATAAAGGATAGAAAAATAATTTAGTTGTCAATTAAAGATAAGGGCCGGAGAGAAGTTATGTTATTTACAAATAACTTCATAAATGCAATAAAGCATACCAAGGAGTGTTATGAAATGGTGCAAATAAGAGTCTTAGAGGGCATAAAGTCCAATAATGTTGAAAAATGTGACACTATGAAGGAAGTATTAGTATAATTGAGTAGAATGCTAGAAGGATATGTTTATATTGCACATGATATTCCAAGTAGTTTTCCTCCAAAGAGGAAGATTGGGAACAAGAAAGACATAATTAATTCAACCATGCATGGATATGCTTTAGTAATTACTCTTCTTCATATTACTCCATTTATCCTTCAAGTTAAATGGCATACACAAATTTTCAAGTATTTGTTTCCCATGTTCCAATATCCATTTACATGGGATTACATTGGTTATCTCATTGGAAATATGATCTACATACTTTTCTTTCTAAAGAAAAACTTCCCTCAAAATGAGCCAGTTGGATTATATAGCATATTACTAAGTCTTTTGCTAAGATGGAAGGGTTGTTTTTTAAGAACGTACATGGATATCAAAATTTTCAACTAGAATGGTAGATGCATGTAATTTTAAATATTCATCATGCATGGAAATCACACATTGCAATGGTACAATGATCATACATTGCAATAGCATACAAGCATCAGATGTGCCACACCCCTGTGCAATAGCATATCGTGCACAGACCTAGAAAACAACACTAACTTATACAATAAATTTACAAAAGATCAAAGGTATGCATGCTTTACCGATGGACCAGCTAGCAAAGAAGTTCCAGAATCTACAATAGAAACACAACCTCTAGCATAGAAACATGCAACAAAATGTTCATAAAATGCCATCAATATTTTCATAAGATTCCTTAAGAAGCAATCATGTGCCCAATTGAATAAGATGGACTGTATGCTGACCTGTTGATTGATCATCAATGAGGAATTATACCATGTCAAACTGAAGGAAATATCAAAATCGATTTATTAGAGTATATTAATCCCATGACATACCTACTAGTAACTATGACTCATACAAAGAACATGGTATGCATGTGTTTATCCTTAAATACAGTCAATCTTAAACCTGGAAAACTAACATGACTCTATTACATACCTTCCAGTAACCCTTTTGAGTAACAAGAGCATATTGATGTTTACCCTTGAAGTGATTAGGATCAACACCACAAAAAGTCATGGCTGCAAATGGGATTTCTTCAATAAAAACATATTTTCCTTGGGAAAAAACCTCGAAACTGTTTCCAACAAATGTGAAAATGTTTCCTTTAGTGAAAATATGTCATACCAAATATAGTGATCTATCATTGTAAATCAGTGAAAATGACTGATACTCTTTTTCAGGCTGTGGATACCTCTAGAAGATTGCCTGAAAACAACAAAAATAAACAGTTTTTTATAACTTAAGCATTCAAACAATGCCTTCCAGAAATAAAGTAGCAAATATATATTTATTTTTTCAAGTATATCTCAATACTTTGTTACCATAATTATCAATGCAGTCATTCTTCTTTTGTATTCCAGAGTTGAGATATTTTCTCTAAGTGACCACTTTAAACTCGGTGATAAATTGGAAGCAATACAAAAAGATATAAATGCCTAATAAAATATTTTCACAAAGAAGACTTTGTAACAAATTAGCAAGTATGAGTAATAAAGTTCACAGTAATGTTGGGGTGAAAAGTTACAATGGAAACTGAAAATACCAATGTGTACCATGCCCAACTCACAACCTACAGGGATAAGCACAAATATAAACATAGGTTTTCCACTGCACAATCAACCATGAAAGTTGAACAAGATATGAGATTAAGAAACAAATTACAAAACTACTGGAGAAAGATAAACTGGGGCAAATAACAATATACTCATGCGGAATAATAGGGAAACAACGCTTTAGATACCATTTTCCTCATAATTCTATCTATCTTTTTCTGTCTTTTGACCTTTCATATTCCCATCAAACTCAAATTCCTATCATATTTCTTGTAATGAAATGCCTATATTTAATTTTGTTGTCCTAGCTATATGGAATTGGTAAAGTATTACCAAGGGGCCAGTTATCATGATAAATCAAAATATTTAAGTTAATTGTTTAGATCAGATAGAATAGATTTCACCTCAATGTATGGTAATTATCATCAACAACTAAATGTATGTGTGTGCACATGCATAAATACCCAATACACAGCTCAATTAAACAAACGAAAACAAATTATACCTTGATTTGTGGATCTTCACATTGTCTTCTTATGCTTTACCTTTCAAAACATCATTCAACATACTTCATTTTTTGTCGTGTTGCAATAGTTTCATGTTAGGACCCATTAAATAAATTTATGTTTGTTTATGAAAATAACAAAACTAATCTAAAGAAATACAATTCTATTACAATGTAAATTACAATACTATTAAACTATTCAAATAAATTAATTGTTAAGAATAGATCATCTGATAAAACATGGATAACCAAAATACTATGTATATAAGGCCATCAATCTAATTAAAATTCCATTTCTTGCCTCTTAACTATGGAAATGTTTATCAACGCTATCTGTAACAAGTTCCAATGGAGGAGTCAAATAGAAATAGTGAAAATTATACACTAAAATTATAGAAATAGATGTTTTTTAATATATTCTTCCTTACTATTCATTGAGCTCCTCTCTATTTCGAGAATAATTTAATATTCTCTACTAAACAGGACCAACCACGTGAAGGTGGAAGCTATTATACCCCCTCCCCCCCCTCACATCAGTCTCAACTCCCCAAACCCAATGCATATACTCGCAAATAACAATTTATTTCACTATTTCACAATCCAAATAACAATGCATCTACAATGCAAATAACAATGCATCTACTGCAAATTATTTCACTCAATTGTTGAAATATGCTTTCATTAAATCATTCTTTAAATCATTCATTAAACCATTCAATCATTCAACATCTGAAAAAACCATTCATTAATTCATTCATTAAAACATTAATTTAGTCAGCGGCAGAAAAAAAAACAGTAAGCCATTCAGTAAAGCATTCTTTCAAACATTCATTCATGAAACAAAGGAAAAAACCATTAAATGTTTTTTTTATAAATAAGAATTACTCAAAATTTGTTTAGTCACTTCCTTTTAACTTTTCTTCTCTTTAAATATTTTGTTAGAGTCACATCTTCGGGAATCTGATCATCGATATCGCTACTAGTTTGCTCGCAAGGTTGAACTTCAGGTGAAGGGCGATGAATTTCTGCAATAATGTCAAAATATTTCATTAATATATTTATATTTTGATAAATACGTGTAATTCATTAAAAAAACATTACGAATGTGTGTTTTTACCTGCCATGGGCACATCAACATGTTCAACATTATCTCGTACAGGCCCAACCTGTTCCGTGTTATGATCTGCATCTACATGCTCTGCAGTTGAATTGTGTAGAATTAGAATTAATGTTCATCATCTGCAATGGTCTATAAAAAATAGTATCACATTAATAAATTCATTACCAGGATGAGAAGCATGATCTTCGTTTGGTTGGTCATGTACATCCTCGACATGAACGGGATCATTACTTTCCTGCACAAAAAGGAATAAATAATTAATGTTAATTTATTTATAAGGAACAGATTGCATGAGCATTAATAAATTATCATTAAAATATATAGTTTTCACATACCTCAACACAATATGGATCAACAAAAGATCATGTAGTATTTCTAGACAAGCTTGTCTGGTGTTCAACAATGATGTCAAAGCCCTGTTCGAAGCCAAGGTTCATGTAATCCGCACTAGGCAATTCTTTGAACTGGTCGGCCTTCATATTTGCATGATGTTATTAATTTTACATTTTTTTTAGAACAAAACAAAAATAATAATATGTATGATATTTGGATGCAGATTCGGGTTCTGCGATTCTTACATATCGAGCTGCCAAGTTGTAGTAACCACCAGGCCCAAGCTTGTGTTGGCCAATTTTTTCAATTCTTTCCTTTGTGGCCTTAGATGTGTCTGGGAGCCTAATTAAGTTTTAAAATAAATTATTCGATGTACCAAAATTGATATAAAAACTAGTAATAATAAGGCTTACCACTACATTTTGGAATGTATTGCATACCTCCCTGTTCCACCTGGTGTTATTTTTCCTAATTTTCTCAGGCCCTTCTCTTTTCCATCTTCTACCAGGGATTTCCACTCCATAGATGGAATCATTAGAGGCCACTCATACCTAGGGTTATTTTCTAGGTGAACCCTATACTGGTCTTGAACAATCTTCAGATGTTTTCCAGCCTTTTGTAGGACCTTCGATGTATTGAAGTTATCTTTTTCGAACAGACTAACCAAGCGATTAGTCAGATCATCCTTTAAAGATTTTGGCTTCTTGTTCCAAATTGTGTGGATGGTGGGCCTGAAGATCTCCAAGGCCAAATCATTCATATGTTTATAAAATATATCATTTCCTACAAAACATTAATGCCATCATTAGTCAACATTAAAAAATATTATCGGTATATTAGACACAAATTATAAAAACTAAATTGAACAATATTTAATAACCCGGAATCCTCTCTATATTTATTAGAACCATTTATTCATTCACCGAAAATGTACACACTATTGAACCAGTGCTAGTCACACGAGAAGATCCAAAAAATGTTTCCATATCTCTATCTAACCCTGCATCCACCCCTTCTTCTGTATCATCTATTGTGGGTGGGGCAACATCGGCTGCACCCTCCACTACCCTTAGGGGTGTCGCAGAGCATGTTGCCGATTATTGAGTGGATAATATGGGAGCTGTATGTGGTGTACGTGGAGTGGTTTGGTCATTGGGACCAACATTGCCTTGACCACCACTGATAATATCCATAGCGCTGTAAATTCAAACCATTGTATTATAAGTTCAATATATATAAAATCAAATATTATAAAGTTTTTATAAATGAATTTACATTTTTATTCGATAACTTACGTCCACTTGTTTACATTGCTGTAACAACAATTGAATACTTTGTTCGAGCCCTTCTGTTAGTGGAACTGCGAATGTTAGACGAATCAGTTCCTCATTTTGTTTTTCCCTTGTCCTTTGTAGCACACTCAATGGGTCTGCAGATTCTAATTTCACTATCTCTCATCAACTGAGAGACCTCATTCTGTAAGGAGTTTTGAGGCGTTGTTTCCTAAACGGAATCCCTTGTCTACAATTGAAATACATAATAAATTGCTTAGTCTTTGAAGCAATAGTGTGCGCAAATAATTATATTAGTGATTACATCTAGGATTTCCTGACGCCTAGATGAGGGTTTGGTCTGATCAACAAATGGGGATTTACCTCGATGAGCTACCTACAAAAAAAGTAGAGAACACTATCACAATGAACACAATATGTAAAATCTAAAAAATACAGAACAAAAATAAACACTATGCTACATGTTTTATATGTGTACATTTTTGAAGTATTTAGAATGTGGAATTACATTTAGGTTTACTGGTTTCGTTGAGGCTCTAGTCGTCTGATAAATAGTTGGGGACTTTCCCCTGTCAATCTGCAAAAAAGGTAGACAGCATTACCATCATGAACTCAACCACAAAAATGAAAGGATACATAACAAAATAAACATTATGCGTCACGATATACATGTTTACAATTTTAAATTATTTGAAATGGAGAATTACATTCATGTTTGGTTGTTGCCTTAATGCTGTAGTTGGCTGATCAATAGCCAGTTGGCTTCCCTGATCAACACTCTGCATGGAAAATAGATAATATTATATAAATGAACCTAATATACTAATTAAAATACATAACAACATATCTGTATGTCCATCCTAAATTTAATATTACAATTGCAATATCGATGTAATATACCTGCTTCCTTGACTCGGGTTGACAAACATCTACGGAGATGGAGGTGCCCCTGAGAGAACCCTGCATAAAAAACATACTAAAAGTTACATAAGGAAACATGAAAAGTAGAAAATTTCAATTATATGCGAACAAAAAGTCCTATAGATGTTAAATTAATTAATAAAAGGGTGGTTAAATTGTTTGTTGTACCACAACCATACTAACATTGTTTGTATCTACATGATTCAAATTGTAATCAATAAGCAGTTCTTCTCCAATATCTATTGATTTAATTGCACATATAAAGACAGGGTTTCCTTCACATGACTCGAATATGCAGTTGGGTTTCTTTAGTGTAGACCATGGTTTTGTACTATTTATAAACCCTGCAATATTACCGGTTGTTTTTGGCCTTCCGTCAATGTACAATGTTGCTCCTTTATTTTGAGCTTTGTCTTTCAGTTGTATAGAATTTGCTGACAATCCATATCTACGCATACTTCATGTATATTATACCAAGCACATCCAATCACTGTAGTTGTAACAAGGTCCAAAATACTCCATCGATTCTGTACATCTACCATATCCAACGTTTATGCCATCCATGCAAAACAACCCCAATCCATGCAATGACGATGGTGCAGTTCTATATATCCTCTCATTCACACAAAAATCAGTGTTTACTTGAGGAATATCACTAGGAACCCATTGTTTCACTAGGTGTTGGTACCTTAAGGGCACGTCGATGTCTCCCACTATCTCATCATCATAGGAACATGACCCCCTCCTTGGAGAAAAACATTCATGTGTTTGTTGAATTTTCTTCTGATCTTCTGACATCTAGTTGATCTAGCCCTTGTAGACCTACTGGATGTCTCACTTTCCTCTAGCCTTCCCAAAATCCCTTTTCTAGAGGAACATAGGTCTGACAAATACCTTTTTGGTTCTACGTGTACCATGGCCGTACAAAAATTTGACATAAGCATAGCAAAATACCAGCAAAAAAACTTGGAAAGACTTGTAAGCAAAAAACTTGTTAAAGAAAAAGCTTGTCAAGAATGAATTTGGTTAATAGGTGTGGGCATTTGTTAGCCCTAAAAATTCTAATGTATGCCCCTTTTTTAGTTACATACAAGTCTCCATTGTCACTTATTGCTTGCGTTGCCTTTTCCTAACATGAATTGGGTAGGATTCATAAGCTTCATATGTATGCTTGTGGCCATTGTACTTTGGCCTTTCAACATTGTCAATATTGAGACAATCTATTATGCATATGCATCAAATATAACACTACAATTTATGCCAATATATGTCTGTACAAAATTAGGAGGTTCTCCTTTAATGGACTATCTCCTTCAAAGAACATATCTTCACATTCATCTACATTTACTTCAGATAGAAGTGATATGGAGTTGGTATGTTGGTCATTTCCATCAAAAATCATCTTTTACATGAGTTCCTTTTTCAAGGAATCTTGATTAATCTCCTCTTCCAAACTCCTAGCTCATCACTTTTCCACTCTATATTGGCCCGATTATTCATTTTCCTAGCCACTCTTCTCTCCTTACTCTACACTCGTTGTTGTTGTAACCCTTACTTTTGATGGTTGTAAGTGGTTTTTAGTCTTCCCATGAATTATGTTGTGATGTTGTAGATGATTATCCATTTTACCTAATATGTTTTATGATCATTTCCATGTTTGCTAGGGAGCACATACTTGTTGTTTATGGCTTCTTTTGCTTGAAAGTTGAAGGGCCTAAAAGTTCCCAGATCTCATCTAGGACCTTTTAAGAGTCATAATAAAAACTATTGTTATAGGATTTTATTCTCCAAATGAAACACCAAAACCATACCTATCGGTTAATTTTTGTGTAGGGATGTTTTTCTGATCTCTCCCATAATTTATGATACTAATTGGATTGTGACTATCAAGTCAATGCATTATTTGCATAGTGGCATTCCTACAATAGTACACTGGAAATTCTAAAAATTATAATGTATGCGTTAAAAATTATTGTGCATGCCCCTCTTTTAGTTACATACAATTCTCCATTCTCACTTATTGCTTGCAGTGCCTTTTCCTAACATTGCCTTTTCATTATGACTAGCCTACCCCCTTTTCAAGAATAATAGTTGCAGATTTAATCAAGTGTGTTTCTATATACAATATAGAAACATACATAAAACATATAGAATAATCCTTGATCGATAAAAAGATTACAATGATCCTCGTGACTCAGACTCAAACTCGGCCAAGTTAACCGAGCTGACTCGAACTTAGAAACGATTCGAGTGACAGGTTTGGTACCGAACCAAGCAAATCAGGGTATGATTGAATGGATCAGTAACAAAATGGACAATTCATCCCAATCCGTACTAAATTTACCAAGTGAATGTGGGAACGCATAGGTCATGAACACATGACACTCAAATTCAAAAGAAAAATTAACCTAGAAATATAAACATCGAGACTCTAAACCTACTTCATTGTTGAGTCAATTATATTTGTAGGATTCCTATACATCATAACACTATTTGGAGTAAAACACAACTTTCTTTGTAGGCCCTAGATGCCACCAATGTGCAAAATAGTCAATCTATAAAGCAGCCCCCAAATACAAAAACGTTCTTCACAAAATAGGGCATGAACCATGTGAACAACTTTCCAAGTGGACCAGCTCAATGAGTAACCTCCAAGCATGTAATATATCTCATGAAATGGTGTATAAAAGAGTGTAAGAATTCTTCAAATGATTACTTACTCCTTTGGTAGGGCTGAACACTACCCTTATGCATGTGTCTCCAAGGATGAATGTTTCTCAAATAATGAGAGAAGGCCTTCTTCTAATAATAAACTAGTACACCAAGGTGAATTGGCCCTATTTAGGGCTTCCAGAACAAACTTGGTATTTTCAATATCACACTAGGAGAAATTTTGGGAAGTCCTATGGGAATAAACAACTCTAGAATCAAGTATGAGCATCAAAGGGACAAATCTGACCACTTTGGGAGCATTTTGAAGGTCACAACAAACAGTAAAGCATCTAAAATCAGCTATAATTAGGCCAACATTCATATCTGGGCACATTGCAGCAATAAAATATGATGATCAATGGCAATAGGAGGAGGTATTTGCAAATTTGTGTGTGAAAATGAGAAATCTATGGGTGAAAGCAACCCTAAAATCTCATTCATATGCCTTATACCAGCATCCACATGAATTCTGGGCACAAACAAACCTATTTGACAGTAAAAAAGGGTATGAAGCAACCCTATTTCACCATCTTGGGCACTCTTGTGCACTTATCCATCACCAAACAGGCATACCTCTAAATCTGGGCCAAATTGGAGGGTTAAAAGGTAGTCCTGGGCATGAATAGCCCTATGAAAAGTGATGAACAATGGAAAAATAGGCTTTGAGAAATGTTGGGTTGAATTTGACGGTTTAAATGACATTAACAAACAATTATGGGCACATATATGGACATAAAGAGTAGGCCTGGGCACTCCAACAACCTCAAACCTTCATCCTGGGAATAAATAAGGGTTGTTCCAACCTCCTAAACAACCATTTATAGTAGTATCATGAATTCTGGGTGCTTTTTCTCCATAAATGAGGGGTAAACAACCCTACATAAAAAAATACCATTTAATTTCAGACCCTATAAACCAAGTTGGATTGTGCTTTAGGTGATTCTCAGCAGTCTCTTGAAGGATATCAATAGCAATAACAATATTTGGTGGCTTTCCTTGTAACCGTAGGTCACAAAACAACCCTAAAAATATATAGACCTATTCACATGAGAAGTAACAACCCCAGTTGGCCCTAAAATACCAAGTTTGTTCTGCATTAAGGGCCCCTTTCAGTGCAATGATTCTTCCCAATGTTTGACAGTTTCCCTGTGATTGCCATTACATGATTTCCATCTATAAACCACTATTGTGGTTTCATCATTTCTCCCATTCAAGAACAAAAAAGTAGACATGACTTCTCTCCCTACATTAAGTCAACGTGCACATAATGACTAGCTTTGGTACATCCTAACTGTTCAGTATTCCTTTTGACAACAAAAGTGAAACATGAAACAATATCCTTACTGTTGGAGCAGGGTCCCGCAGCTACAGAAGAAGCTGCTAGTTTTGGCGGAAAGATATAGTTTTGGCGAAAAGAAGACAAGGCAGAGCTACAACGCTGTAGCACGTTCCTAGCTGGAGAGCAGAGCCGAAAACCGTGACTTTTTGGGATGCGAAAGTCAAAGAAAGGCAACGATACCTGAGCGGCCGAGAAGGGAGAGCTCACCCACTGCATTGAAGGCAGTGGCAGAAGATAGGAGGGCTTAGCGACCCTCATAAAGAAGAAGGAGCAACGAGGCTCAAGCATTGAAGGCGAAGGACAGAAAGTAGAGAAGCGGTGAATAGTACCCATGGTCAGTGCCGGGAAGCATGGAAGACTGCAGAGAGCTGTGGTGTGATGGGAAGCGGCTACCTCAAGGACAGAGAGGACTGACTGTCACTAATTAGGGTTTGGGTTACTGTTGGGACAGGCCCACAGTGTTGTAATGGCGAGACCTTCGGGCCGCCTATAAAAGCTTTTATTTTGTATTGTAAAGGGTTGGTTGGTTCGTAGGATGAGTCGTTAGTGGGTCAGTTGATTATTTTTGAAGTAGACTCAGGAGTCAGTCAGACAGACTGTGTTGTAACGATCCAGACACCTAGCTTGTCTGTGAGTCATTTGAGTCTATATCTAACCATCCACAGAGAGGACAGAGAGGGAAGGATATATTGAAAGAAAGGCAATATAGAGATAGAAATAGGCCATAGATCTAGAAGAGATCTCGCGCTGCATATGCGGTGCAACAGACTGTGCTAACTTCCCTCAAGATATATAATAGAAGCAAAGTTTGGTGGACGTAGCTCCCATCCTAGGGGTGAACCACATTAAATCTGCGTGTTATGTGTTGAATGAATGTGATTGTACTTGCTTATTGTTACTGGTTATCATGCATATAATGTTAGTTGCAGTAAGTGAATGTATGTATTGTTCAGCTCACGGTAATGCAGGAAGATAGAGATAAGTTGAAGTATTTTAGTAAGCTGCTTAAAGACTCCTTTACATTTGTTTCTAATGACCATTTAATCACAATATAACTTCTGGGAAGTAGAGTTTCGCACATCGACACAGTCAACGCTAAGAGTGCAAAGTCGCAGTGGTAAGATATCGTAGAGAGGCGATATCGCACCGGCAGAGGAGCTGTAGTGTGCGATACTACGAGCTGGGGGCTTAGCGTTGAGGAGAGGTTGGGTGTCCCGTGGTGCGCAGAGATACGATAAGGTTGGAGATATTGTGAGTAAGTGGAAGTTGTGTGATGTGGGAAGAAACCGTGCGGCTTGCGCATGGATAAGAATCGCACGGCTAAAAGTGTTGCGAGTAGAAGGGGACGTGTGATGTGCCGATATAGCTAATCTTGTGACTCATAGGAGTAAGAGAAGAGAAGTAGGATGCGCAGAACCTGGTCCAAGACACTTGAGTCTTTTCCAACCCATTAGATTCACTTTGGGTGAGACTTCAGATTGCTTCGTGGTCTGTCGCCGAAAGGGCCAGTGAGTTAGGGGTGTTGTTGATTGATTATAGTAAACCCGGGTCTGCCCATGCAATCAACAAATGGTTCCGTTTCCAGTTTAAATGACTGGTTGTTAATGTTCTATTGGCGTCCTACTAGAGAAGAGTTTCACCAGTGGCTGGATTCAGACTTAAGGGAGTTTTCCAAGAAAGAGAATAGGAGTCCGAGACTAAGCACAGAAGCCTGGTTAGAAAAGCATATCGCTTCAGACATACACACTATATTTTTTGCAACCTATGGAAACGAGCTTTTCGACTGGTTATCCAAGTTGACAGATGAGAACACATTCAAGAAGGAAAGAAACATTGTCTGGACACCGGAACGGATTCAGACCGTGCAGAACCTCAACAATCCGATTACAAGAGCAGTGGACTTCTGGCTGACAAGTGTGCTAGAAGGCTTTGTTACAGAATTTGCAGTTGACCAGAGAAAGAGCTTCAGCACAGCTGAACGATACTTCTTCAGAGGATATCGTGGTAAGTACCTAAGATCTCTAAACTTGTCCCTTAATATGCTGCTATATGAAAAAGGAACAATGGATCTAGTCTCAGATGAATAAGTAAAGATAGTAATGTCACAAGAGTTTGAAAGTGATTTTGATGACATTGGACGAACATGTAGTGGAAAGAAGTATAAAGTAGATTTTAGTTCTCCTGTATTTGAAGATAGTTCAGACAGTATTAGACAACATAGCCCTAGCACCATAGAAGAACCAGAGGGGGGTATCCCTTACCACCCCTATACTCCACAGAAGCAGACAAGGACTCAGAATAACCCCGTAGGTACTCCATCTAGTAGCTCACAGTCAGTACCTACTCCCGCTATAGCACCTTCACCTACACCGCTGAGTGGTAGTACCCCAGTCAGTCAGAACCCACCACAGAGAAATAGAATGGGAGACGACATGAAGCTACCTATTTTTAAAGGTACAGGAGCAGAAGACCCGGAACAGCATTGGTTCCTATGCGAAGCTATGTGGACCATTAAAACAATCAATGACGATAACCTTAAACTTGTACAGTTGGTCGCCACACTCAGAGACAGAGCCTTGACATGGTACATAAAGTATACTACATTACCCAAGATGCTTTCCCAGGTCAAGAATGCCATGATTAAAGAATTTAAGAAACCTAAGTCTGAGTCTCGGTGCATTACAGAGCTTAAGGATATTAAGCAGCTACCATCAGAGTCAGTATGGGACTTTGACCAGAAATTCAAAGCTCTTATAGACCAAGTAAGTTTTGTGTTTGCGCCAGAGCAGCATAAGGAATGGTTTATTGCAGCACTGCTCCCTCATATCAGAATGCCACTAATGCAGCAGAAACTTACTACTCAAGATGAAGCGCTGGATATGGCAATGAAGCTAGAGGCTTCACCTTTAGCAGAAACCAGTATAGGCATGACAACTCTACAGACCCAGTTGGCCAACCTCACGTTACAGATACACGAACTTAAAAAAGGGAAAGAGGTTATGCAAGACATATGGTGCATAAAGTGTAGAGCACAGGTCCACAGTAAAGACAACTGTCTAGTCTTTGCAGAATATTTAGCGTCAGGGGCTCCTAACCCCTTACCACGAACGCAAGGGCCATGGTGTGAAATATGTAAAACACAAGGACATCCACCTCAGCAATGCCCTTTGCTTCAGAAGTATGTACAGATAACTAAAAACCTATATTGTATCTTCTGTAAATCTGTCGGGCATGATCAACAAGACTGCTGAGATTATGATCTCATGTCAGAAAGAACACATGATGTGTACAGAGTCCAAGCAGACACACAGGGTCCAGCAACAGGACCACAGCCGGATCAGGCTTATGGAGGCCGTGCAGGAGGATTCAGAGGACGAGGCCATGGAGGAGGCTTCGCACGAGGAGAAGGCTTTGGACGACGAGGAGGTTTTGGCCAAGGTCATGGACCAGTCACTTGTTATAATTGTGGAATCATAGGACACTATGCTAGGGACTGTCAAAACGCCACTACTACTTGTAACTACTGTAAATCTTATGATCATACCATAGAAGAGTGTCCTATCTTGATAGCTAAGATCAGAGACCCTAAACCAGCCGCACACCAGAACATCCAACTTATCGTTGTTGAGAAAGCAGAACCAGAACCAAGAGTCAATATTGTGACTCGGAGCGGTGCTTCCACCAGTGGCACATCGCAGGAGACCGGAAAGAACACAAGTCAGGGGTGGGTGCGCAGAGCTCCTAGTAAAGCAACAGCACTTGACCTACAGTAGAATAAAGAGACCTTTCATGAAGCCAAGGCTTCCTTTGATGAAATTACACCATTAGGACTGCAGGTACCACCATCTAGGAGTGTACCGCAACAAGTACCTTGTAGCGATATCCCTGAGCAGGCACAGCAGGCTACCACATCGGGAAGATGTGACGAGGATGAATCGACAAGAAGTGTACAAGCCTTCCTGCACAACTGCTTGAAACTCCTGAGAAATGATAAAGCTGTCAGTGAGCTACAGTGCATGATAGATCAGTGTCAACAACCCTCTCTCTCAGGCAGTGCACACCGCGCTGTCCATAATATTACGAGACATACAAGGACATGAAGAGAGATGAAATTCACAGCGCAGATTGGTGAGTTTGAAATTGATGAGGTTGTCTTAGATCTAGGATCAGAGGTGAATGTTCTAACTAAGTAGACATGGGAACAGATGGGTAGTCCTCAGTTAGCCCTATCGCCTATCCACCTGAGATTAGCTAATCAGCAGGGAGTATCACCATTGGGTCGACTACCGCAGGTGCCAGTTGATATTGACGGAGTTCGTACTTTTGTGGACTTCGAGGTTATAGAAATCATTGGTGACAGTCAACCATATCCAGCACTATTAAGTATTGATTGGGAAATTGGCAGTAAAGCTGTCATTGACCTAAAGAAAAGACAAATGACCTTTGAGGATGCGCAGATCCGGGTCATCGCACCACTGGATCCTTACCAAGGTCCTAGATATATTGAACCCATCCGAGCAAAGGAAGAGGAACATAACATCGATAGTCTCTACCAGATGACTGCAAACCAGAATGACTACATCAATCCAACCGCAGAAGGGAACATTAATTGGCGATGTGACAGCTCATGCGCATCGGATTCTGATGTTGGTCTAGAAAACTGGCAGAACAGACTTTATGAAGTCTCAGCACGCAGATGTGTGTTTATCAGTAAGTCACTGCGATGGATTGGCACCAAGATCGCTGAGACCCCATCATATCATGGTCTGACGGATATCTAGGATTTTTTTGAACAGTTTGAGCAACAAATTCCTCATAAGCAGAGGATCGCAGCTATGGACCTTGCAGTTCGACCACACCTGGAAGATGGTGGTATGCGCATAAAGAGAATATCGCATCATGGGATAATATCAAAAGACTGATGATGATCAAATTTTCTGACGACAGAGGGTATGTTCAGCACAAGTACACAGGAGAAACTGACCCCAAGGTACACATTCAGACATGTGAACAGAACTGGTCGGACATTCCAGAGGATGAATGGGTTCACAGATTCATTCACACATTAGACACAGTTCCAAGGAACTGGTATACAGAGACCGAGCTGTGCAAGGGAACAACCACATGGTCACTTATGACGGATAGCTTCCTACTCACCTTTGCATTTGAGTTAGAACATCCAAGTGTTGCTCAGGCCCTAGAAATAATCAAGACAAAGATTTTTGAGGAGCGCACCATCTCAGTACCAGTCCAACCTGAGTGGACTATCCAGTTAGAAGAGGCATTGGAATGCTATAATTTTGCATTAGAATCAGAGGAGGCGGATGAGGATCCTCGCAACACCAACATTCCAGAATCAGAAGGCACTCACAATGTGGAGGGACCACAGTTAGAAATTCCAGCGATCACCGAGTCCATCAAGATTAAAAAGATGAATATTGGCACAGACGCAGAACCTAATTTTGCCTCTATTGGAGACTACTGGAATGATGAAATAGTCGGACAGATTACAGATCTGCGACATGACTATCAGGACCTATTTCCCACCAAGTTCACAGAGATGAAGGGAATAGTTGGAGACCTGGGAGTCATGAGGATACCATTAAAGGAGGATGCTAGACCAGTTAAGCAGCGCCCATATAGATTGAATCCGCGCTACAAAGAAAAAGTAAAGGACGAAATTGATAAAATGCTAGCAGCAGGCATCATTGAGCCAGTAGAGGAAAGCGAATGGGTTAGCCCTATGGTAGTGCAAGAGAAGAAAACAAAAGGGGACATCAGGATCTGTGTTGATCTGCGAAAACTGAACGATGCATCACTTCATGATCCATTTCCAACACCGTTCACTGATGAAGTATTAGACAACGTGGGAGGACAGGAGGTTTACTCCTTCACTGATGGGTTTTCAGGCTACCACTAGATCAGAATACATCCAAAAGATCGATCGAAGACCACCTTTGCAACAGAATGGGGCTCGTTCCAGTATATGGTAATTCCCTTTGGTCTTAAGAATGCACCAGCTATATTTTCTAGAGTAGTAGTTGCTGTCTTTAAAGAATACATCCATAAGTTCTTAGAAGTATATTTCGATCATTGGACTATATTTGGGTTAATTGATAAGCACATAGGCGATCTAAGACTGATGTTAGAGAAATGTAGGAAGTACCAGATTTCTCTAAACTTGAAGAAATGTATATTATGTGCACCATTTGGCATCTTGTTGGGTCACAATGTTTGCAGACAAGGCTTGATGGTAGACCCCACCAAGATCGTTATCATTGTAAACCTTCCAGCACCCAACTCAGTCAAGCAACTGAGGACAGTACTTGGTCATATCGGGTATTATAGAAAGTTCATCAAGGGCTACGCAAAGATTACAGCACCGATGGAGAAATTGCTCAAGAAGGATGTAAAATTCCTATGGAACGAGGAATGCCAACAGAGTCTAGACATACTTAAGGAGAAGATGGTTACAGCACCCATCCTAGCATTTCTGGACTGGACTAAGCCTTTCCATGTAGATGTGGATGCATCCGGCATAGCATTAGGAGTCGTCTTGACCCAGCCAGGAGAAGGGGATCTTGACCATCCCATCGCATATTCCAGCAGAAAGCTATCAATGGCGGAAAAGAACTACACCACAACAGAAAGGGAGGGCTTAGCTATGGTATATGTGCTGCAGAAGTTCAGGCACTATCTATTGGGCGCCTCGTTTAAAATGTTTACTGACCATTCCGCATTGAAGTACCTAGTCAATAAACCAGTGTTAGGGGGGAGAATCTGCAGATGGTTACTCCTCTTCCAGGAGTATGATTTTGAAATCATTATGAAACCAGGAAGACTGAATGCAGGACCGGATCATTTGTCGTGGTTAGACTCAGGAGAAGAGCCCAGTAACCTAGAAGACAATTTTCCAGATGTGCCGTTGTTTTCCATATAGATTGCAGATGAGTACTATGCCGACATTATTCAATTCCTCACCACAGGAGTAGCACCTGATGAGTTTACTAAGAAGCAAAAGAAACAGTTGGTTGCTAAGGTAGCAGACTTCACCCTCATTGCAGGATGCCTATACAAGTTAGGCCCAGATGAAGTTCTACGCAGATGTGTAATGCCGCATGAAAAAGACGCTATTATCAAAGAGGCTCATTCAGGAACCGCAGGAGGTCATTTTGCTGGAAAACCGACTGCGCAGAAAATCTTAGAGGCAGGATTATGGTGGCCTACATTGCACAAAGACACCAAGGACTTTTGCAGATGCTACGATATCTGCCAAAGGGTAGGAAAACCCTCACGACACGATGAAATGCCACTGCGACCGCAGGTCACGTTGCGTGCATTTGACAAATGGGCTATAGATTTTGTGGGTCCTATCAACCCACCAGGGAAGCGCAATGGTGCGAGATATATTATTACCGGAACAGAGTACCTCACCAGATAAGAAGAGGTAAAAGCAGTAAGAAATTGTGATGCTGCTACAGCTGCACAGTTCCTTTTTGAAAACATCATCAGCAGGTTTGGATGCCCAGTAATTTTGATGAGTGATCAAGGTACACATTTCTTGAACAGTACTATTGAGGCATTAACAGAAGAATTCTAGATCCAGCACCATAAGAGCACTCCCTACCACCTGCAGGCTAATGGTACAGTGGAGACCTTCAATAAGATTTTAGAAAATGCTCTTACTAAGATCTGTAATAGCTAGAGGAATGATTGGGACCTCAGAGTTAACGCTATCTTATGGGCATACAGAACCACATGCAAGAAACTTACGGGACACACACCTTTCAGCTTGGTATATGGACAAGAGGCTGTTATGCCTATGGAGTATATTCTCCCCAGTTTAAGAATCGCTCATATTACCGGGATGACTGATACAGACATAGTTGAAGCAAGGTTAGCACAGCTGCTTGCCTTAGAAGAAGACCGGTTCATCGCTGGATTCCATTAGAGAGTGCAGAAGGCCCGAGAAAAAGCTTGGCATGACAGACACATTAAGAATAAGACTTTCTAGACCAGAGACCTGGTGCTCCTCTATGACAGCAAATTCATCAAGTTCCCAGGGAAGTTTAAGACGCATTGGCTAGGGCCATATCAGAGACAGCAAGTCACAGAGGGAGGTGTCGTTCAGCTAAGCTAGCTGAACGGGGAGCTTTTTCCCACATGGATCAATGGCAGTAGGATTAAACTCTATAGTGATAGCCACCTCGCTTCTCAGCCTTAGCTTAAACCAGCCGCAACGGTGCAGATGTCTAGTGTAGTTGAAAGGAGGAATCGCACCGGGAATGAGTCTACACCTAAAATAAAATAAAATTTAACACTGTTTGTTCGCGCAGGTGATGCGGAGTTGCATCGCAGCAGTAAGATGTTTCCCTCTACCACGTACTCAGTTTGCAACTGACAGTGGGCTAGTCAAGTCACTATTTGACAGGTAGTTAATGAAGAAATGACCGGTATCCCCTACCGTAGATTTGGTAGCAGTATAATAAATTTTTCCATATTTGGTAAATCTCCGACGACACCGATGCCTGGATATGCATGCTTTGAGGGACACGTGATCAGATATCAGCAATTATGACAGATCAGAATGACGGGTAGGGTCTCGTCCAAGTAATTATGATGACCAACGGGGTTGACCCAGGAGGACCGTTGCGTCCGGTAGTATGCCTTCGGCATAAAAGCAGACATCCTTCAAGTAGGAAGGGTACAGTTGCCAAATCTCGAGAGCTATGCAAGGCAGTGCTAAGTGTCCCCTGTGCAGAGCCAATTAAGTTGCAGAGTACAGTGACTTCCAGAGTTCGAAGCCAATGCACACCCAGAGTATTGAGCCAAGTGGATTCTGACTGAGGCCGAACCTATAGAAGTAAAGTTTAGAAATAATGTACTAGCCGTGCGTTCACCATGACGACACCACCCAAGGTTGTGAAATTAGAGACAGCACAAGTTAGATAGTCGCTAAGGATGAAGAGTCAAGCGCCAGAAGTAGAAGTTGTCACTAAAGTCTCTGCTAAGGAGAAGAAGAACGCCGAGCTGATCACTAAATATAAGAAAGCAGAGAAGAAGAATGATGAGAAGAAATCTCCCACTAGGAGAAAGGTAAAAATGAGAAAAAGAAAGGAACAGGAGAAAATCACTGACCTATCTGATCAGCTAAGAAAAGCACGAAAGATTGTGAAGGTACTAAAACAGAAACCTGAGGGTCAGCGGCAGTATGTGGATCTGGACCACTTCGAAGAGAAGAGAAGTGGAAGAAGACTGCAATCCTAGTGGAGGGGAGACTTCCAGAACGAGGACAAAGGCTTGTTCTTGGAGCGGAGTTCATGGGTTGCTTCTTCTCCATCCACGAGGCTCTAGATGAAAGGAAGCGTTTGAGAAGGCTGGAAGATACAGATTTTCCTTGGGATAAAAGTTCTAACCCAGATAAAAAGGAAAGGATATCTGTGGAACACTTCTCAAAAACTAGAGCGCTCATAGAGAAGAAAGAGCGAAGAGAGCGAAACCGTGACTATGGGAAGAAAGGATACGAGAGCCCAGCGAACTAAGTTACCGAAATTCCAAGAGAACGTGTCGAGGTAATGAAGAATGAAGTTGCAGGACTTCAAGGCAGGTTACAGCGCACTTCGCAGGAGGCGAAGGATAAGTTGCAGCAGGAGAAGCCTGTTGCAGGTGGCTCGAGGATGAGCCACAAGTAAGTGTTAGGGGACTGTTGGAGCAGGGTCCCGCAGCTACAGAAGAAGCTGCTAGTTTTCGTGGAAAGATATAGTTTTGGCGGAAAGAAGACAAGGCAGAGCTACGACGCCGTAGCACGTTTCCAGCTGGAGAGCAGAGCCGAAAACCGTGACTTTTTGGGATGCGAAAGTCAAAGAAAGGAAACGGTACCTGAGCGGCCGAGAAGGGAGAGCTCACCCACTGCATTGAAGGCAGCGGCGGAAGACAGGAGGGCTCAACGACCCTCATAAAGAAGAAGGAGCAATGAGGCTCAAGCATTGAAGGTGAAGGACAGAAAGTAGAGAAGCGGTGCATAGTACCCATGGTCAGTGCCGGGAAGCATGGAAGACTGCAGAGAGTTGTGGTGTGACGGGAAGTGGCTACCTCAAGGATAGAGAGGACCGACTGTCACTAATTAGGGTTTGGGTTACTGTTGGGATAGGCCCACAGTGTTCTAATGGCGAGACCTTTGGGCCGCATATAAAAGATTGTATTTTGTATTGTAAAGGGTTGGTTGGTTCGTAGGATGAGTCGATAGTTGGTCAGTTGATTATTTTTGAAGTAGACTCAGGAGTCAGTCAAACAGACTGTGTTGTAACGATCCAGACACCTAGCTTGTCTGTGAGTCATTTGAGTCTGTATGTAACCATCCACAAAGAGGACATAGAGGGAAGGATATATTGAAAGAAAGGAAATATAGAGATAGAAATAAGCCAGAGATCTAGAAGAGATCTCGCGCTGCATATGCGGTGCAACAGACTGTGCTAAATTCCCTCAAGATATATAATAGAAGCACAGTTTGGTGGACGTAGCTCCCATCCTAGGGGTGAACCACGTTAAATCTGCATGTTATGTGTTGCATGAATGTGATTGTACTTTTTTATTGTTACTGGTTATCATGCATATAATGTTAGTTGTAGTAAGTGAATGTATGTATTGTTCAGCTCACGGTAATGCAGGAAGATAGAGATAAGTTGAAGTATTTTAGTAAGCTGCTTAAAGACTCCTTTACATCGATTTCTAATGACCATTTAATCACAATATAACTTCTGGGAAGTAGAGTTTTGCACATCGACACAGTCAACGCTAAGAGTGCAAAGTCGTAGTGGTAAGATATCGTAGAGAGGCGATATCGCACAGGCAGAGGAGCTGCGGTGTGCAATACTGCGAGCTGAGGGCTTAGCGTTGAGGAGAGGTTGGGTGTCCCGTGGTGCGCAGAGATGCGATAAGGTTGGAGATATTGTGAGTAAGTGGAAGTTGTGCGACGTGGGAAGAAACCGTGTGGCTTGCGCGTGGATAAGAATCGCACGGCTAAAAGTGCTGCGAGTAGAAGGGGACGTGCGATGCGCCGATATAGCTGATCTTGTGACTCACAGGAGTAAGAGAAGAGAAGTAGGATGCGCAGAACCTATTCCAAGACACTTGAGTCTTGGCCAACCCATTAGATTCACTTCGGGTGAGACTTCAGATCGCTTCGCGGTCTGTCGCCGAAAGGGCCAGTGAGTTAGGGGTGTTGTTGATTGATTATAGTAAACCTGGGTCTGCCCATGCAATCAACACTTACTTTAGGATCTTCCACGGTTGATGGCTTTGATCAAACTGTAGAAGTACTTTGTTCCCAAAGTAAATATTTTGAGACCTACGAATGAAGGGGAGTGAGATGAATGGTTGAAGGACTCCAATGGAGGATGAATTGATGCCCTGTTCTACCTACCCAAAGGTCCTTTTATAATGAATATTATCCCTAACTTATCCTTGATTTGTAGTCTTCTATTCTTCACCCATACTGCTCTATGAAACAAAGTTTTATGCCAATCTAGTATGTACATTCATGATGATGCTTGTTTTCCCATATTAATTTTCAACCCTAAGGAAATGCTAACTTGTTTTCCCATAGTAATTTTCAACCCTAAGGAAATCCCATAGTAGAGACAACCAAAAAAGACTATACCCCACAAATGAAAAGGCTCTTAAATTAACCATATCATGCCGTCATCAATGATTTGATGAAACCAAGGGGATGGAAAAAGGGAAAGGAAACATCAAATATCACTCACACCATGGAATAATTCTAAATCTAACCAACTGTCTAAACCACAAAGGTCATCTTATCGTGTTAATTGTAAGAGGGACAAAAAAAATCAGACATGGTGAAAATTGACATAAAATGTTCAAATAAAAAATAGAGGACATCAAAATACCTAGTACTTGCTTCAATACCCAAAGCATAAACCATAAGATTCTTGATTGTCCATTAATTGCCAAGTATTACCTAACCCAATTTTCAGGAAACTAAGCACCTCATGGTCGAATCATGATATTGCAGCAGTCTGCATACATCTTTCACTTGAATGATGTTAGGATTGCCAAGAACTAACATCATTCAAGTGAAGGATGTATGCATACTGCTCCAGACCTTATATCTCTACTCATTTGATTTCCTACAAAGTGTTGTAGCTTGATTAGTTCTCCTCTCTGTTTATCATTTATGTTCAACATCACAGTGAAATCAACATGTCCAGGCAAATCTTCTAGTACATCGCCTTTACCGTAATGGACAAATAATGATGTTGAGTTCTTGGAGATTCTGTAGAGTGGATGTTTTAACCTCTTTAGTGTTACTCTGTAGTGCATAACCCAGCACTTCAGAGGCATATTTACCAGTGGAAACCTACAACAATCACATATATATATATATATATATATATATATATATATATATATATATATAATCCATGGTGGTGAAGAGTGTAGATTTCCAGATCTTCTACTTGGCACATTCAAGAATGAAAAGTGTGGCTAGGGTTTTCACCCTAGCTTGTGCTGATGAGCACCTACTAAGGAATCTTGAATCCTTAGTAGCAGTTCAATGATGTAAACAAATATAAACTGAAACAAAGACTAAGCTAAAGCAGTAGAAAGTAAATAACATGAAGCAAAAACAGTAAAGAAATGTATAATGGTGATTTTATTGATATTACATCCGATGAGGAGGTTGGTGGAGTCCGTTGCGCTGGTCCGATGTCGGTGGCTTCGAGCTCCAAGCTGCTTCTTTTTCTTTTCCAGTGGTGCAAATGGGCCAAAAGAGTTCTCAATGGTGAAAGTAGCTTGATGGTAAGCTAGGGTTTCGAGAATAATTTCGGCAGAGGCAGGATGCTTATGACTGTGGATGTGAAATGAGGGGTCTCCACCACTTATTTATAGTTTTTTAGTGGTGGAGTGCTGGCCCATGGTTTTGGAAACCATATGGTTTAGGGCAGCTTGTTTAGGGTTTTTTCTCCTTTTCCTCATTATTTTATATTTTTTCTTCCCTTTTGGGGATTTTGCTATTTTTAGAGGAATTTTGGACATTTTTTGGAGGAAAAAAGGGGGTTTTTGGGCCTTTTGGAGGCATTTTAGGCCTTTTGGAGGCTTTTTAGATGGTTTTATGGCCTTTTAGAGGCATTTTAGGCCTTTTGGAGGCTTTTTTTGTGGGATTTTCAGGGAAATATGGTAGGCAAATGGACAAATGAGCCATGTAGTGGGGTAGATGAGGTAGTTAACCATTTTTGGGTGTTAACAAAAAGAATGTTTTAAATACATTTATATCAGTCTATAATATTTCCTGATTTATTCCTTTTAGCTTGTCTTGATGATGCTTGTTTCCCATATTAATTTTCAACCCTAAGGCAATGCTAACTTATTTTCCCATACTAATTTTCAACCCTATGGAAATCCCATAGTAGAAAGAACCAAAAAAGACTATACCCCACAAATCAAAAGGCTCTTAAATTAACCATATCATGCCTTCCTCAATGATTTTATGAAACCAAAGGGATGGAAAAAGGGAAAGGAAACGCTAAATATCACTGAAACCAGGGAATAATTATAAAGCTAACCAACTGTCTAAACCACAAAGGTCATCTTATCGTGTTCATTGTAAGAGGGACAAAAAAAAGATCAGACACAGTGAAAATTGACATAAAATGTTCAAATAAAAAATAGAGAACATCAAAATACCTAGTACTTGCTTCAAGACCCAAATCATAAACCATAAGATTCATTATTGTCCATTAATGGCAAAGTATTACCTAACCCAATTTCCATTCAACTAAGCACCTCATGGTCGAATCATGATATTGCAGCAGTCTGCATACATCCTTCACTTGAATGATGTTAGGATTGCCAAGAACTAACATCATTCAA
>LPNX010860134.1:49086-93125 GCA_001517045.1 Pseudotsuga menziesii
AAGCAAAAAAGACTATACCCCACAAATCAAAAGGCTCTTAAATTAACTATATCATGCCTTCCTCAATGATTTGATGAAACCAAGGGGATGGAAAAAGGGTAAGGAAACATCAAATATTACTCACACCAGGGAATAATTGTAAATCTAACCAACTATCTAGACCACAAAGGTCATCTTATCGTGTTAATTGTAAGAGGGGCAAAAAAAAATCAGACACGGTGAAAATTGGCATAAAATGATCAAATAAAAAAAGGAGGACATCAAAATACCTAGTACTTGCTTCAAGACCCAAAGCATAAACCATAAGATTCATGATTGTCCATTAATGGCCAAGTATTATCTAACCCAATTTCCAGTCAACTAAGCAACTCACGGTCGAATCATGATATTGGGCCAAGTTTATTATAAATTCCAAGAAGCAACTGATAGAGGAACCAAACATCCACTCTACAGGATCGCAAAGAACTAACATCATTCAAGTGAAGGATGTATGCAGAATGCTGCAGACATTATATCTCTACTAATTTGTTTTACTACAAAGTGTTGTAGATTTCTTAGTGTTCCTCTATGTTTATCATTTACGTTCAACATCACCGTGAAATCAACAACCTATCTAGGCAAATATTCTAGTACAATGCCTTTACAGTAATGGACAAATAATGATGTTGAGTTCTTGGAGATCCTGTAGAGTGGATGTTTTAACCTCTTCAGTGCTACTCTGTAGTGCATATATATATAATCCATGGTGGTGAAGAGTGGACATTTCCATATCTGCTACTTGGCACATTTAGTAAAGAAAAGAATGTTTTAAATACATTTATATCTGTCTGTAATATTTGCTGATTTATTCCTTTTATCTTGTCATGATGATGCTTCTTTTCCCATATTAATCTTCAACTCTAAGGCAACACTAACTTGTTTTCCCATACTAGTTTTCAACCCTAAGGCAACCCTAAATTAATAATAATAAAATATTTTAAATATTTTAATATTTAATAATAAAATATTTATGTACGTAATATTGCGTAAAATGGTAATTAATTTTAGAATTTTCTTATTTAAATTTAAACTTAATTTTATATTTTTCTTCTTCTTTTAGATTTGATCTTGAGGTTTATGTGAGCTTTCACATGAGCATCTACCACTTGACGACCCTTGGTGTTAGCAACCATAAAACTATCATGGTATCTAAAAAATTTAAGGTACCAATATCAACCTTAGGATGCCAATCTCCACTATTTTTGCACCCATAACCTCACAAAAACTCCATGAAAACAAAGAGTTTGGAATTTGTAGGTTACTAGAAATGTGAAAAAGTTGGAGTTACCAATAAGAGTGATGGTATATCAATTGATATTAGTGATCAAGTAAATAGCAAGTATTGGATGCATACACTATCAAATATGTGGTATAAACCTCAATACATCCCTAAACTAAGATCTATGGGTATATTTTTATTATTATTATTGCCCATTGATAGTTATTTCCATTGATTTATCAAATTATGCATGGATTATGGTGTGCTTTATTTCGTGAAATGATATTTCTAGAGTAGGGATTATTTACTATTTATAGGCTATTGAAGCAATTCAAAGGTGAAACTATTTTTTATCATCACCATTAATGACTCATTTATAGGCATTATATAGGTTCTCCTTGTTAGGTACTACGTGTACCTTCTCTTATCCCCTATGTTTTGAAGGGTTGAAGGTATTACAAAAGGTACTAGATCATCCAATGGAAAAATATAGTATCCCAAACTGATATTCTATTGTTTTGATAGTGTGTTTGTAGGTTCGGTGCTTTAGTTATGCTAGATTGACAAAATAAAAGTTGCAAGCAAAACAATGTCGTGCCAAAAGGCCCTATAATATAGTTGTTTTGGGGAATAAATAGGAAGAAGACTGTCAGTGAGAGAAGGTACACATACCAATTATAATAATTTTGATAGTACGTCGAGACAGGTGAGGCATGCAAGCAATGCATGTAGTGGAAGATGTAGGTACAATTGTCAAAATAGTTTATTTAGTCAAACTTATTACCTTTTTTTTGCGTTGAGTTAGCCACTTTCAATTCACTAACTCTAAAATAGCTAATAAGTGTTGGCTAATAATGGTGACGATTCGTGGTATTATGTTTCATTAGGTTGCAACATCGCAAACTAGTGAAGCATAATACCACGAATATTCACCATTGCTTGGTTGAACACTTGTTATCTTTTGTGAGATATAGTTGATGTGGAAAGATTTCTTGAACTCTGTCCTCATGGACAATTTTGTTTGATGATGATATTAACAAGTATGTAGAAAAAAAATTTAATATTTTGAAAAAATAGTTATTGTAAGTGGATTACTTCATTCAATCACTTAATGAAAATATATTGTATAGTCCAAGCTCTCATGGTGTTTAGAGCTTGGGAATTACTGGGTTAGGTTCGAGTTGCTTTCTAATATAAGGTTTCTATAATAAAACGCCTTAAAGAAGAAATCCATAACATTTTACATAAGTCTGGAAAACCCCTCTTGTCGCTACAATTTGGAAAATACTGGGTTAGGTTCGACTTTATTTCTAACCAAGGGATTTTATAATGATATTCAATTATCCAGGGGTTAGGTTCTAGTTTTTTTCTTATAACAAAACATGGCTTGGCAATCCTACTCGGGGCAACAACCGATTTTCATCCTTCTGCACCGGACTGAGCATACATGTGAGCAAAAAAACTCTATCTATTGTGGCTATGGTGGAACTCAAATCCTTCTCTAAACCTCCCTTAAGCATCTCATTTGGGTGGGGTCGGCTTAATAGCTTATTTGGGAACCGGTTGTTGAGATAACTCACATAAAAACAATCAAACCAATTTGAATGCGAACTGAAATGTGGTGGGTTCATCCACTAATTGTAACGCTCAGACTGGCCAGACTTCAGAATCCATATCAGCCAATATGGGTCAAATGCGGGTTAGCTGAAACTGTCAAATTGGGTTTGTCATTAGTTGATCAATGTAAATGCATACACAATGAAGAGAGCCCATGTTTGAAAACTGATAAGGAAGGATTCAAGTTGGTGAAGAAGAAGGAATTATAGACATATACCCTTTGGGTTGTTGGTAAAAGTAAAGTAATCAAGTAGGCAATGTATATAAATGAGGTGTCTAATTGCTCACCCACACAAGATCCCGTTCACCATAACCGAGTGAGAAGGAACACATCACCATTGGAAAAGAGAGTGAGGACCATTCGACCCCATAAAAATGGGGGTTTGATTTATCCAAAGACTAAATTTAGAAGGCTGGATTGAAACGTACCACCCCTACACAACTTGGGTCTAAGCCTGATCTAATAGCCTCTACCTTTCCTCTATTGGCTAAGAAACCATGGATATTTGCAAGACTATCTTAACAAATTAAAAATAGACATGAATTAGGGCACAGTACTCACAATTTTGGGATCCATTGTCTCGACTGACAATTGGCTTCCTTGTCTGCTACAAAACCACAATTATCCACTCTCCTTACTCTTCGTGGCCGGTCAAAATCGTTGCTCCCACTGATATTGTTCTCCGGCCAAGTTGCGCAGATTGACGCTTGATCATTGAATGAAAAGCACCCGACGAGATGCAAAGCATAGAGGAAGAAGCTTTCTTGTGATCACTGAACAAAAGCACCCGAAGAGATGAACAGAAGAAGCTTTCTCGTGAAGCTGAAAGGAAAATAGCACACCACTGTTAGTGTTTTTTTGTGTTTTTATGTTTTTGTTATTTGATTTATAAATATGTATTATAAATAATTTTATTATTATTATTTATATATATTGTTTTATGTTTTAATTAATTAATTTTTTTATGCTTTATTTTATTTATTTATATATATATACTATGTTTTATTTATATATGTATACTATGTTTTATTTTTAATATATACAAAGAGGGGGGTGTATCTATGTGAGTCTTTATGTGTGCAGTGAATCTATGATGATGAGGATGAGGATGTCACTGATGATGATGTCGATGATGGTCATGATGTTATCAATGACGCTGATCATTATGATGATGATGATGATGGTGATGACCATCTTGATATCATATGAAATGATGAAAATGATAAAGATGTTGATGATGATGATGATGATGACGCTGATGATGCTGTCAATGGCAACGATGTTGTTGGTGATGATGATGATGATGACGTCGACGACAACAATGATGACGATGATGATGATCATGATGGATGATCATGATGTTGATGGATGATGATGTTGATGATGGTGATGATGTTGATGATGATGAAGATGATGATACTGATGATGATGAAGATGATGATGAAGATGGGGATGATGATGATGTTGATGATGATGAAGATGATGATAATGATGATGATGTTCATGATGATGATGAAGAGGATGATGATTATGATGAAGATGATGTTGATGATGATGAACATGATGATGATGATGATGATATTCATGACGATGATGAGGATGGTGGTGATGATGACGATGATGAACCGCATGATGATGATGATGATGACGATGATGAACCACATGATGATGATGACGACGACGACGATGTGTGATGAAGATGGTGATGTGTGATGATGATGATGACAATGTGTGATGATGACGATGTTGATGATGATGATGTTGATGATGATGATGATGTTGATGATGTGTGTGATGATGATGTTGATGATGATGAAGATGATGATGATGAAGATGATGATGATGATGATGAACATGATGTTGATGATGATGAAGATGATGATGATGATGATGTTCATGATGACGATGAGGATGGTGAGGATAATGACGATGATGAACCATATGATGATGATGTTCATGAAGATGATGATCATGATGATGATGAACATGATGATGATGATGATGATGAACATGATGATGATGACAATGTGTGATGATGACGATGTTGATGATGATGATGTTGATGATGATGATGATGTTGATGATGTGTGTGATGATGATGTTGATGATGATGAAGATGATGATGATGAAGATTATGATGATGATGATGACGATGATGTTGATGATGATGATGAAGATGATGATGATGATGATGTTCATGATGACAATGAGGATGGTGAGGATGATGACGATGATGAACCACATGATGATGATGTTCATGAAGATGATGATGATGATGATGATGAACATGATGATGATGATGATGATGAGGATGGTGAGGATGACGACGATGATGAACCACATGACGATGATGATGATGACGACGATGTGTGATGAAGATGATGATGTGTGATGATGATGATGATGAAGACGATGATGTGTGATGATGAAGACGATGATGTATGATGACGTGTGATGATGAAGACGATGATAATGAAGGCGATGATGATGAAGATGATGATGATGATGATGATGATGAAGGGCCCAATTCTTTTATAATCATTATAATCTTATTTCTTCCCTTTTTGGGATTGGATTCAATATAACAAAATATTATAGACCAATATGGTAACATTGTCATCACCATCATAAAAAAAGTCATAAATTCCTAATAAAAGAAAGAAGAGAACAATGATTTATTATCACATACACTTTTACTAAGAACCTTGACATATATCTTACTTAATAGCTATAAGGAAAAAATATGCTAATGAGGAGACTCAAGCTTTGGTGGGTGGAATGACAACAATTAGGAGAGTCAAACTTTGGTGGGTGGAATGAAAACATTTAAACGACTTAAGAAGCCATTGTTGTGGCAATTTAACAAAGTCTAAATATCCAAAATGATTTTGATGTTTGTCACCAAACTATAAAGTTGTGGTAAGATCAAAGATATATGAAAAAATTGGAATCTGATATCTTTTTGTGAGCCATAAGGTATGTAAAAGATTAAAAAATAACTTTAATGTTATGTTCTACATTCTTAACATCGAGATCTCTTTATTATAGCAATAAACTAAGTAAAAATTTTGGACATCAATTTTGCTAACTACATTCTTCTATATAAATATCTTATTTAAATTAAATACCTTTTTAAAATAAACTTAAGACATTCAATACAAAAATATAATGATAAATTCTAAAATTTCATATAAAATATTTTATGGAAATTAAATATTTCAAATATAAATAAAATTAAATATTTATAGCTATAATCACTTTATTTTCATTAGAAAATATCACGTCAAAAGAAAACCATGTGTGTTACTAACTACAATGTCGTTTATGTGCATTATCAAATGATAAAGGTTTAGGCATAAATCACTTTAAATTAATTATTATTTATAGTATCTGACAATATAATTAACTCACACTATCAAGATATTAGTGTTTTAAAACACTAATCTTCACACTATGATGATGATGATGACGATGAAGACAACGACGACGACGACGATGATAATGATGATTTTTATGACAACAATGTCAATGATAATGATGATGACAATGATGATGGTCATGATGATGAAGACGACGATGACGACATCGACGATGATGATGAAGATGATGATGAGGGTGATTATGATGATTATGATGATGATGATGATGATGACGAATATGATGATGATGATGATGGTGATGTTCAGGATGGTGATCATGAGGATGGTGATGATGATGATGGTGATGATCCACATGATGATGATGATGATGATGATGATGATGATGTCCATAACTCTTTTTAAAAAGAAATAAGATAAAAGAATGGGTGTAATTAAATATTTACCTTTCATTATATTTCATCATTGACAATGACGACAACGATGATGAAGATGATGACGATGCCACAGATGACAATGACTATGATATGAAGTAATTAATTTGATCTAGGTTTAATTTTAATGATGATGATGGCGATGAAGATGATGATGACGGTGATGATGATGACGACGACGATGATGATAATTATGATTTTGATGATGATGAAGACAATGATGATGATGATAATTATGATTTTGATGATGACGATGACAATGATAATGATGATGACAATGATCATGAGGATAATGATGTCATATTCATCAATTATGATGAAGATGATGATGTTGGTGATGATTATGTTGATGAGGATGACGATGATGAAGACGATACAACCATGACGATGATGAAGGTGATATGAAGATGATATGACGACGATGATGATGAAGACGATGATGATGCTATAGAAGACAATGGCGGTGATATGAAGTAATTAATTTGATCTAGGTTTAATTTTAATGATGATGATGGCAATGAAGATGATCGTGATGATGGAGATGATGATGATAATTATGATTTTGATGATGGAGAAGACGACAATGATGATGATAATTATTATTTTGATGACGACGATGACAATATTGATAATAATGATGACAATGATCATGAGGATAATTCATCATATTCTTCATCAATGTCATCATATTCTTCATCTAAGTCATCATAATCATCAGATCCAGAGTCAACATTGTAAGGGTTTGCCATATCATCATTGTCATCATCATCAGTTATGCTCATCGTGTCATCGTCACTATAACTTTCATCGATATTGTTTGCTACATAATTGGATTCAACTGTTTCTTGGAGTACATCTTCTGCTGGATTATCATCATCATATAACTCATGTTGATCATGCTCTGCATCATCGTATCCTTCTTATAGAGAACCCTCTTCATTAGCATCATCTAGGTTATACTTTACCGGCCTTCCCCTTAGATCGTGTCTCACAACAAATGACCAGCCCGCTTTACCTGGAACCTCTGAGTAAAATACTTATTCACATTGGCTTGGAAGAACATAGGGATCTATTCCTAGCTCAAACAACCTTGTGTTTACCATGGTAAATCCATTATCATGCTTAATAATAGTTCTATTGGGATCATGTTGATTCAATCATAACCTATACCATTTGGCAACGAATAGAACTACCTTAAAGGATTTAAAGTCACACTGTAAAATATCTTCCAAATACCCATAGTATCAATTTTCTGAGACTTCTGGATGTCTGTTAGTTCTAGATGAAACAATGGTAACCTCAAAGACAACTGATATCCCAGAATCCGATGTTTTCTTTGTTTCATCCAATTTTTTAATCTGATATCTACCTCCATTGTAGACCATAGCCTTATGGTGTTTTACATACAATAAGCAATACTCGAAAAGATTACACAACCATTCATTCCGTATGTAGTAATACATGGAAAAGAAGAACATGTACGTCAAAATGTAATTTTCAAAATAAAAGATTTAGAGGGATTGATTAGTATATGCTTGCCATTTTATCTTTTACACCATATGCCAAATTGATTTCCCTTTCTGTTAGATTGCTATCTCCATTGCGGTGTGCTGCTTTTACCAATGAAGCCACACCTTCCCATGATATTCCATGGCGCAATTTTTCACATCATTCAATCCATACCTTCATCCAGTCAAGATTGTTTTCAATGTATAAATGAATTGCATACCATTCTTGACCAACTGTTTAATGACAATAACCATTAAAAAGAAAGAAAGGTGTAAATCTCCTCAACAAAGTAAATGCTCTTAATTGAAGCAATTATGACTAGAAAATACAATTAAAATATGAATGATTTAATATACTTCCACTAGATAATAACTACCTTTTACCTTCCTCAATCTACCTTTCCCTTTTAGTTTCTCCCCTTCAAATTTTTTATTGGATTCTGGATCACAAATGCGATGTAAATTGATCTTTGACGCTAAAATAGGAAGATATTCACTAACGTACAACATTTTTTGGTATACCGTATATCCTTCCATCATAGAACCCTCAGCATGTGCTCGTTGTCTCACCAAACCCTTCATAAATTTCAAATTCCTCTCAACCATCCACATGGACCTTGAGTGCATAGGTCCACACAACTCAATCTCCTCAACTTGGTGTATGAGGTAGTGTTCCTCTGCATTGAAAAATGCCGAGAGTAGATTCTTATACATTTCACACATGAGACGAGGAATTTCTCTTCTCCAATACTTTATATCTTCTTTATGGATTTCTTTAGATGTCAACCATATACAAGTGATGAAAACCAATAACAATATTTAACAAAAATAAACATTAAATTACAATATATGCTGAAATAGTGCACAAAAAAAACAAATATAAACTATACGGAGAATTAAAGAAACACTAAGCACATGCAAGTAATCGCTAGTTACCTCATGTATTTATGGAGATTATATATAACTTGTTTCACATTGTTGTCGAAGTTGTCTGGGAGAGAGAGAGGTAGAACATACTATATCAATATACAAACCATGCCATTTATTAAACAAAGAGTATACAAACAAGAAAAAAATATATATGTAGTAAATTGACAAAAAAAAATTATATGGACATAACAATAATAATTACCTTGATGAAGACATGCCAATCATGTGTTTTGACCCCCACAAAATCACCTTTTTTGGTTATGATATTCTTCAAGTTCGCACAAAATCTAGTGGGAAATTTAATTTTGCGCATTACTTCTTTGACAACATTGCTTTGTTGCTCCGTAAACATCCATGGAATTGAGTTTATATTAACTTGTTCTCCATTGGTATGAAATTGGATGACGTATTTCATTTCATGGTTGCTTTCTTGAATGTCTTTGCAAGCTTTCATAACTTTATCTTTCTCCCTCCTTAGCTCTAGAAGTTTCCATAAGGTTTCAGTAGCATTCTTTCCAATATGCATTGTATCAAACAAATGAGCAATTTGTAGATGCTCATAGTAGGGAAACCTACTGAATTGAATAGGATAACTTTTCATTCCTCATGGAATCCCATTAATGCCTTCATGATCACGATGGAAATCATGAATATTAGTTTATAAATAAATTACATCATAAATCAAATATAGCCACTACAGTAAACAACTCACAATAAAAATTAAAATACATAACAATTCATATACGATGATCCATACGTACCATGATGATGACTTCTTTTGCATTGCATATTCCAAAGGTGAGGTGTCATTCTCCGTGGTTTTAATGTAGTCTCTTGCTTCCCATTCCAAAGAATTTTTTCTATTGTTCTATACCTATGATTCTTAAAGAGAAAATTCCTATACTCATCAAACACCTCCTTTCTTAATTTTTTTGAACGACGAGATTTTATCTTAGGACCACAAAATGGACATGCAAATTTACCCTTTGTCTAAAGAACTACAATATTTAGATATGGAATATCTATGTCAAATATATTCATATATAAACTATTGTAACTACTTCATATCATTAAATACAATTAAAGTGGAACTTAAAATTACAAACCACAAAATGAAGTTAACGCAGGGGCATCGTGTATTGTCCATACAACCATTGCATGGAATTGAAATTTCCTTTGTCATATTGGTCTAGATACATCATACATATTTATTCCATTCCATAACTTAAGTAGCCCATCTATAAGAGGTTCGATGTATACATTCATATCTTTGACTTGGAACTTACCTGATTGATTTGAAGTACATATAAAATATATCATTATGAGAACCATTAAGATATATAATCCATGCACAAGAGTAAAATAATAGATATATATCTATGAAATTAAGAAACATAATACGAAAAATGAGATGCACAACTACATTATAAATAAAACAATTTTCAACAAAAAAACCTGGAATAATCATCGACAACATTATGTGCTCCCTTTTTATTGACAACCATAGAGGAATGTTATTGCTGATAAAAAAAATAGGCCACACCGTGTAAATGGATTTCATCTGTACAAATGGATTAACACGATCTACTACCAAAGAAATCCTAAGATTACGTGTTTCTTCTTTAAAGTGAGGCCACTTTTCCTCCATATCTCTAAAAGAAGAACGATTTGTAGTCATTTAGATAACATCATCTTAACTTCTGTTTCTTGCATGGTAATCCATAAATTGCGCTATGTTTTTGCACCTGAATAGTCGTTGCATACGTGGAATGATGGGAATATAGCGAAGAACCTTCTGAGGCACCTTTTTTATTACTTTATCTGTATGATATCTACCTACATGACATTTCGGACATTCTGTTGCAAATTCATGCTGATTATAATATATAACATGGTCGTCGGGGCATGCATGAATTGCTTCATAATGCATTCCAATAGCTTTCATGATGGAAGATAAATCTCGATATGTGCAAGGTAAAATATTTGATGGTGGTAACAAAAATTCATCTATCAAGCAACAAAAAAATATAAAAAAATTGTTATTGTAATAAATAAATAATATTAACGAAACACGCTTCATCCGTACGATGATCAATAATGAGTTAAAAATACAATTATTAGAGGAATACAGATAAACTTTATCACGATCCTATATATGTGATGGATCATTTTACATACCTTAGCATCCGTGTGATTGCAATGTTTGAAAAACCATTCATAACCTTCAAGTTAATTATCAACAATACAGTAGAGAGAAGATTTGTTTTGGAGCCTTCATAAAGGGGTTCATATGCCTTATCGAGAAGAGGTATATCGTGAACATCATTAAAGTCATCATCATCATCCATTCTAACATTAAATGAATCATGGATCAATGTATTTGTACCATCATCTTCAATTACATTATCAGTATGATCAACTTGTTCAATATGATCATTCACTTGTTCTCCATTAAACATACACGCTCCATGATCCTGATCCTAAACTTGTTCTAAAAGCACTTCCCCTGGACGATATGCTATAGCGTGTCTTTCCTTTAATATAAATACATGAAAACATCAATAGATATACATTAATATATGAAAAATAAAAAGAATACATACAATTACCAAAAAAAATGAATATAATAAAATTTATAATCATAAACCTACAAATGGACGATATTCATTCCCCCCCTCAACGTGTCCATGTTCCCTACAATGTTTTGTGGCTGTTGAGATCAATATTCTTCTCCTCTTAAATCTCCTGCATTGAGTACACGGACAATAACATTTTCCATCATCCTTTCATTTCGTTGTGTCCCATAGTCTAGCAAACAATTGTCGGTTGTCTTTGTTTGGATCCAGAATATTTCTATTTGACATTTTGTCACAAACTTCGTTAATGAATATGACCGATTGTCTTAAAAAATCAAGTTCCATGCATCAACATTTTGTCAAATGGAGAGAAGTTGAAGAATAAAAAATTCTTGGCAAACTGTCTAACGATGAAAAAAATTCCCACAACCGCCCATTGAAGAATAAAACAATTCCTGAAAACGTCCGTCGAGGAACAAATAATTTTTGCAAATAGTCTGTCGAGGAACAAATTAATTTTGAAAATCATCCATCACTTCTACAACAAACATGTCGAAATGTTTAAAACAATTTATATTTATAATGGCCATGCGTCGGATATTCGACACCTTGAACATAGTTACCGTTGAAAATATGGGACCATAAATTTAAAATCATGTAAACCTTACATTTAAAAAAAAAAACCTACACATCCTGTCGAATCTCTGATGCTAAGGGGTCGAATATCCGACACTATTGGGTCCACATACCATTGGATATCCAACACCATACCATTGGAGATCCGATGCTTAGGGGTCAGATATGCAACACTCTGGGGGTCGGATATGCGACGCCTAATGTGTCGGATATTCGAGGGTGCTATAAAACGCTTTTTTATCGCCATCCTTTTTAGTGATTGCTGTCTGACACATCCATACGAAATGTCGGATGATGTCAAATTTCGGGTTCAAATCCTGTTGTGACACACGAAATATATGGTTATCATTAATGATTGATAATTACTATGTGTTACTCATTGAAAAAATATGATGGTACAATGGGTCATGAAATACTCTCACATAATAAGAAGGTAGATAAGCAAATTTTGTGTGGAAACCTACTTGGGGATTTGAATGATTCAATACCCTTGTTAAATATTTGATTTCAAGGTAAAGAAATAATAGCTTGTAAGAAATATTTATCATGGTACACGAATTATTGTAAAGTGCTAGTAATGCTTCAATCATTTAGAGGATGAAGTAATAGATTCAATTGGTAAAGCGATCATGTATTTGGGTCCTAATGTGTTAAAAAGACACTGTCAATTAATGATCTAACATATTTTGGTTGTAGAAAGTTTACCCCATATCTCTAAAATTTTCTTGAGGATTTTGGGCATGTTACCTATAAAATGGATATTGGACTTAAACTCCTTGTATATAATAAATATTTTAAAATGAGCTTGTAACACACCTCAAAATACATAATAAATTTTTTTCTTTATATAACATATATCTAAAGACATAATATTTAATACCCTAACTATAACATGGAATTATTTAACATTGAGAGTTTATTGCATACTCTTGGCATTTACTTGCTCATTCAACCTTTCACAATCTCAAAACCCATTTCTGACAATTAGGCTTCGATTCCTTTAAATGCTTTAATCCATATTTGCTAAGCTATTATTCCTTGTGCAATTTTATTTTCGCAAGAACCTTTCAGCAAGATTCTTTCCTTTTGCAATTGCCTTTTCGCAATTAGTCTTTAGAAATTGTAAATTGCGGATTGTAGAACATAATTTATCTCTTTATAAATTAACCCTCCACAATTTCCCTTTCATAATCCAGATTGCGGAACACATTTTAACTCTTTATGTATTAACCTTCCGCAATGCGGATTGCGAAACGAACTTTAACCCTATATAAATTAACCTTCCACAATTAACTTTCCGCAGTGTGGATTGTGGATTAAGGAACAAACTTTAACGCTTTATAAATTAACCTTCCGTAATGCATATTGCGGATTACATAATGCACTTTAACTCTTTATAAATTAACCTTCTGCAATTAGCTTTCCACAATGCAGATTGTGGATTATGAAACAAATTTTAACTCTTTATAATTTAACCTTCTGCAATGCAGATTGTGGATTGCAGAACATATTTTAACTCTTTATAAATTAAACTTTTGTAATTAGTCGTTCGTAATGCAGATTGTGGATTTTTGAACGCATTTTAACTCGTTATAAATTAACCTTCCGCAATTAGTTTTCCACAATGTGGATTGCATATTGCTGAACACATTTTAACTCTTTATAAATTAACCTTTCGTAATTAACTTTCCACAATGCGGATTGCAGATTGTTGAACACATTTTAACTCTTTATAAATTATCCTTCCATAACTAGATTTCTGTAATGCAGATTGCAGATTGCAGAATACATTTTAACTCTTTATAAATTAACCATTTGCAATTAGATTTCTACAATGCACATTGTGGGTTGTGGAATGCGTTTTAACTCTTTATAAATTAACCTTCCACAATTAGCTTTCTACATTATAGATTACGAATTGCGGAACACATTTTAACTCTTTATAAATTAACCTTCTGCAATGAAGATTGCGGATTACAGAACAAATTCTAACTCTTTAGAAATTAACCTTCCCCAATCTGGATTGCAGATTGCAGAACACGTTTTTAACTCTTTATAAATTAACCTTTTGTAATTAGATTTCCGCAATGCTGATTGCAAATTGTGGGTGACTTATAATCTTACTTGTGGAAGTGTGTTCCCACAAAACATCTTTTCGCACTCTTGTAAGCCGTCGATCTCTTGCGGTTTCGACCTCATCTGTTGATCTGCTATTAGTGTGGGATTACAGTTTAAATTTGCAGATCCTTAATTGATTAGCTGAAAAAGTTATATTCATTGACGTTCATGACTAAAATATCCATAGATGATTTAAAATTGATGCCAAATATTTTGACCTGAACAGTATCGATTTGTACAAGGTTTTATGAGATGAATTTTAATAAATTATAAATATGTAGGAAGTTGCGGCTCAAAACCTGATAGGGAAATCATCCAGCTTATAGCATTTCACTGTATTAGTTTTATACAGAGGATTAATTGACTGTAATAATCGATCTAACTGTTTCTTTGCTTTGACTGTAATTTTGTTATAATACCTAGAGAAGGTTATCCCTATTTACCTTGATCATGAATTAACTAGATCTATTTCATAATACATTATGAGATTGATTTAACAATAATAATTTACAGACATGTACACAATTTAAAGAATGAGTATTGAATTTGAAACCATAACAGGTCAACACCAGGGAGATCTAAATAATTATGCTCCGAATGAATTACTAATTACTACAGTAATAACATTACTACAAATCATTGATGCGGGTATGGATTCCCGATATTAGATGTCTTACAAAATAATATAACAATGTATAGATCTAATATACTACAGAAAATATGGATGCATAACCATTTCTCCTAGATGTATAGTCGTGATTCAATCATTAAAATACACATTCTACTGAAACTAAAATCAATCATAAGTAACATAATAAGAACCTAGAACCAATGATGGGAAAACAGAAGTGGAGAAGTTTTTCCTGCCAACCAACTCTTAGATCAGCCAAGCTACTTGCTCCAGAACCCACGATCCTCTTCGCTGAACCACAAGACCAAAATCTTTCAATGCGTCATATCTTGCCTTTCATAGATGTTAATCCCCATCCAATGCTAGCCTCCTGCTGCTCATGGACATACTAATATATAGTATTTTTCCTAGGACTTTCTCATTTATAAGCCTCCTTCTCTTTAGCACTCAACTAGGATTGCTAACCTGATTTTTGGGGATGATGCCTCCTAGTACTTGAGTTCTCACTTAGTGGTTTCTGCCACTTGTATTATTCCTCTTGTGGGTTAGCAAACACTCTTCAACAGCTATCTCCACTTTTTTCCCCCTCAACATAATTTATTAAATAATTTTTTTTATTACAAAATGTTTTATTCTTGACTTTCTATCAAAAATAATAAAAATAATAAAATAATAAAATATTTTCCAACACAAGTTTTAATTAAGGGGGTATTACAGAGCTAGTAAGTTAAATGATTGTATTTAAGGTTCTGAAAGTTTATAGTTCTAGTATCGAGAAGATGGTTTCCAAGGAAATAAACATATTGATAATGAGACTAGCATGTTGGTGTATTGATGATCAAATTTGTTTTGGCGCTCTATGGGGGAGATCTTGTAACGTTCTGTAATGTTCTGTAACGTTCCTCATGTAAATGTCACCTATAAATATTATGAGGGAGATGTTGTGACTTTATGTAATGTTCCTCATGTAAATGTTGGCTATAAATATTATTTCCTATTATGAGGGAGATGTTGTAACGTTATGTAATGTTCCTCATGTAAATGTCGGCTATAAATATTTACTTATATTTACTTTTATGATTTCCAATTATGAGGGAGATGTTGTAACTTTATGTAACATTCCTCATGTAAATGTTAGCTATAAATAGTTACTTCTATTTACTTATGGTCTTCGATTATGAGGGAGATGTTGTAACGTTATGTAACCTTCCTCATGTAAATGATGGCTATAAATATTTACTTTTATTTACTTATGATGTATATTATGTTGACCATTAATTTAAAGTAAATTTTTTTTTGGTATAAAGAAAAAACGAAAAAAGAAGAAAAGAAGAAAAAATGAAGATTTTGTCCATATGATCCATTCCGAATGGCCTCTAATTCATTCAGATTATCTGATGGATGCTATGTATAATATCTCTTACAAACTACGTGTCTTGAAAGAAAAAAGTCAAATCTTGGACTAAAGTTGAATCTCTTAAGATGAAGGATAAGTCTCTTTTTCTGGAAGAAGAGATTAGTTCTCTTCTTTCTTCTTCTCAATCAGCAATTTTAAATGAAGATCAACAATTGAGATTAAACTCCCTTAAATCTGATCTACAAAAGTTGTTAGATCATGAGTTGTATTCTGCAAGACTTCAAAGCAGGGTAACTTGGGCCCTTAAAGGAGATGCCAATACTAAGTATTTTCATGCGGTGGCCTCAGCACGAAAAAATCATAATGCCATCTGGAGCTTACAAGATGATGGGGGTACTTGGGTTTTGGATGATCATAATATCAAAACCCTTGGGATAAGTTACTTTAAGTCTTTATTTGAAGATGACCACTTGATTAATCTTGCTCCTCAACTTAAAGTTTTACGACTTTTCCCTTCCTATCTCAGTGCTGGGGAGGTTGAGGCCTTCACTAGTTCTGTTACTATTTCAGAAGTTGAGAGAGCCCTAGAAACCTTTAAAAGAGATAAGGCGCCAGGTCTGGATGGATGGCCTGTTGAGTTCTACTTGGTTTTTTTTATATTCTAGGTCCTCTCCTTGTCAATATGGTGGAATCCTCTCGGATTTTGGGTAGAGTGACTCCTGCCCTTAACTCTACTTTTTTAGCTCTCATTCCTAAAGTTGATTTGCCTGTCACCTTTTCTGAATTTCACCCCATTTCTCTATGTAATCTCTATTATAAATTGATCTCTAAGATTGTGGCCCTAAGACTTAATCCCTTCTTGGACTCAGCTATTTCTCCTCAACAATTTGGCTTCCTCAAGAACCGCCAGATTCTAGAACCTATTGCCATAACTCAGGAAGTTTTACATTCAGTCAAAACCAAAAAGAAAAGTGCTCTTGTCCTTAAGTTGGACCTGTCAAAAGCATTTGATAGGGTAAATTGGAATTTTATACGTCTTATTCTCATTCACATAGGGATTCCTCTTGTAGGGGTGAACTGGATATTGGGTTGTATCTCTTCTGCCAATTTTGTTGTCCTCGTGAATGGTTCTCCTTCATCTTTTTTTTTGGCCTCTCGCAGAATCAGGTAGGGTTGTCCATTGTCACCATTATTGTTCATTTTAGTTATAGAAGGAATCAGTCTATTGATTAAAGATGCCAAAAGAAATGGTAAAGTCAAAGGGATCAAGATTACGACTGAACTCTCCATCACTCATTTAATTTTTGTAGATGATGCTATTATATCTGGTCTGGATTCTTTGGAAGAATGGATGGCTCTTAAGGTCATCTTGGAGCTATTTTGTGAAGCCTATGGCATGAGTATCAATGTGAATAAGTCTAGTTTTCGTCATACTGGTTTGGATGGGACCCTTCTTCGAAGAATTGCTAATATCCTCCCTTATATATTTGATGACATTAATAAAGGTTTTGCATATCTGGGATACTTCCTTAAGCCTTCTGGTTATCTGGTTAAGGACTAGTATTGGCTTATCTCTAATTTCGAGAAGAGAATCTCTCATTGGATAAATCGAATCATGTCACTTGGTGGACGTTTGGTCCTCATTCGATCTATTTTGTCTGGTTTACCTGTGTACTGCCTGGCACTTTTTCCTATTCCCACCTCTGTCACATCCCCAGTTTTGACCCCGTTTGCATGATGTATATAATGTAATTAATCATGGTGAGGAGCTAAAGGCAAAAGCCCCACCATCGATTTGGTTGTGTATGTTTCAGCAATAGGGATAGTTGTCGATGGTATGTAGTGCTATTTGGCACATTATAATTCGGCATCATGTAAACACACACATCAAATAAAATAAACTACAACCAGCTATGACAATGCAGCATTGAATGAAAAAGGGCATGGTTCCAAAGGATAAGGGGTGGGGATGTCAAACCTTTGTTTATTTGCCACCTTTCTTGTTTCACCAACCTCTTCAATGTCTTGACTTTGTTAGTTGGGGGTAGTTATTGCATGAGGAAATGTGGTCATGGGAAAACATGGGTTTTGGCAGGCTGCTGTCAGTTTGGACGGTATGTATGCCCAGTGGAGAACCTTCATTTCTCTCACGCTGGTCTTCATTCTCCCCATGGTCGGTTGCTCTCACGTCCGGTCTATTCCTCCTCACGCAAATCCATGATCTGTTCTTCCTCATGCAGAGGGAAAGTCTGTTCATCCTCACGCAGAGGTCGGTTCTGTCTTCCTCACACGCTGTTTGGTGGTTCCCTCTTTGGTTTTGCTCATGCAGCGAGCTGGGAGAGCAGTCTCGCAGCATGAATTTCTACTATGTATGCGGCTTGCTATTGATTTCACCCACGTTTTGGGTTGCTATTGATTTCACCCACGTTTTGGGTTGTTGTTATTCTTCCCACGATTTTCGGATGTGAGTCCGATTTTCTTCCTCAATTGGGTCTGTGTGTGTTTCTCCCATGTTTGCATGAGCTACGTCATTCTCCAGCGTTTGTGTGGAGGAGCTGTGTGCTGTGGATTTCCAAATCCGTTGGCTGAGTCTCCCATGTCTATGCTGGGAGTTCTGTTTCCTTTTCCATGTGTTGTGGGCTTTGGATTGTTGCCATCATTTTTATTGTGAAATTGGGTTGCTGTTATACCCTGGTTTGGGTGTGTTGCTGAATTGTTTTGGCCACGATAGGGCCAGGAACAACTCTGTGTTGTCTTATGGACTTCAGTTGTGCTCACCTTTTGTTGGGATTGTCCCTGGTCGTCTTTGCTTCTTCATGGTGCTGTGAAGGGATTGTTTTGCTACTGGTATGTAGTGGTTGTCCCTTAGACTGTGCTGGCTTGGCTGATCTGTTGATTGTGCCCCTTGGCTATGTGTAAGCCTGCATTGACCCTTATCCTTGGAGGAATCATGCCCATCTCGGGGGTGGTAGTGTTGCTGAGAGATTGATGAGCACGCTGGCCTATGGTTGGGTGGAACGTTGCAGCGACGTAGCTAGTTGCGGGCAAGTTCGTCATTGAAAGATAAGTGCTGCTGGTTACTCCATCTCTGCAATTTATATACTGTTTCATGAGAAATGATGAACATGATTGCTGCTGGAATGTATGTTTGCTTCCACTGTATGATTGAATATTTATGCATCTGTGTATGCTTGTTTGTTTAGCATTCCTGTTATGTTTAAGATTTTAATTTGAGCATTGATCTCCTTTGTTTATGTTCATGGGGTTGTTTCCCCGGTTATCATGGTATTTGTAACGTCCTCTTCGCCGGTCTAAGGGATGGGGACGTGACAGAATGGTATCAGAGCTCAAGGTTGCAACAATGGGCCTCTATGGGCCAAGAAGATGCAGTGACAGAGGATAGAATTACCTTCTATGTTCAGCAGAACAGCAGCAATCAGGAATTTGATGGAAGGAAATTTCAAAAATTTGCCTAAGTGTTTGAACAGTGGTTCATCGGAGCACTAAGTGGAATCAAATTCCGTTGTGGCGGAAGGATTCGGCGTTTGAAAGCCCGCAGTTGCGGCTGTGAAAAGGGTTAGACCGTCGATGTAGCAATGGGTTCGTTTACCGATGAAAAGAATTTTCTGAAAAACTTGCCTAAGTATTGGGGCAGTCGAAAGAGTTTGTGCAGTAGACGTCCACTGTTGTGGAAGAAAAAACAGTTTCCAGTCCGCCATTGCGGAAGCCAAAGTCATTTGGCTTCCGATGTGGAAATGGTCACGACGACCACCGTTGTGGGAGAAGAAAGGGTTTCGATGTCTGCTGTTATGGGTGAAGAAGCGACCAAGCGTCCACCATTGCGGAAGCCAAAGTAATTTGGATTCTGATGATGAAGACCGCCGACGCTGGATCAGTTGGAGAAAGCCGCGAAAATTTGGCTAAGTGTTCCTCCTCGGAATAGTTAACGGAATTAAATTTCGACGTAGCGGAAGAGTTGGTGGATTAGCATCTGCCGTTGCAGATGGAGAAACGATTTGACACCCGACGGAAAAGTCATCTGATTGCTGGCAGTGCAGAAGAAAATCGCGGAAATTTTCTAAGTGTCAGCGGCCGAATCGGAAGAAGAAAGTCTTCGAGCATCCGCCGTTGCGGAAGCTAAAGTAATTTGGCTTCCGATAAGAAAGGATACTGATGCCGATAGGAAGGAAAAAGCGTTCCGCGAGCCGCCATTGTGGAAGCCAAATCGTTACGGCTTCCAACCAGAAAAGCTTCCGACAATCGATTCGGCGAAAGGATTGGTGGTTTTGAGAGCCGATTCTATGGAAGGATTGGTGGTTTGAGAATCGATTCTGCACAAGGAAAATTTGAGTTTTCGTAGGATTTTTGAGCTGTTTTTAGTGAATTTTAGGGGCTGAATAGGAAAAAAAAAGAGGCAGCGATCTAAGCCCCCTTGACCCCCATCGTCCCTTGAGATAGTCTCTCTTGTGAAAAAGAGAATCCTATGTTTTTGGAAAATTAGTAAGACCCAAAGTTCATAAAAGATGAATGGTGCAACAAAAGTGAGGTGGTTGAATTTGGCAACCAAAATGCAGCTGTGTGTAAAATGCAAAGGTTTGGTGAAATGTCTTCATTTTTAGAAGTGGTGTGGTTTTCACACCCGAGGTCAGAATGGAGCATGTGGATAGGTGTTGGAAAGCTTATCCAGTAGGGAACAATGTTAAGTCACCAGAATCTGAGCATGGAGCAGAAAGGTGCTAATGATGGCCACTGCTATCGAATGGACAAATCTGGACAGTTGCATGCCCAGGGGAAGCAAGGACTATGAAGTCAACCAACTGCTGTGTGAAAAAGGAATTCCATGAGAAGATGATGGATTTGAAAGGGAAGTTTTCATTAGACCCTATCTCGCTGATTATAGCTACATTTCCTAATTTTATGCTTGAAATGCATGAAGATATGTATTGCATGCATAGGATATTGCATGATTGCAACCCTCTGGAGAAAGGGAAAAAGAAACAAGTCCAGGATAAAAGTTGGTGAGAAAATGCTGCAATCTCCTGCAAAGGACCAATCAAATTGGTCATGTCAAGGGTGTAAGTAAGACCCATGCAGGTAAGAGTTTGCTTATGACAAATTCCATGGATTGGTACAGGTAAGAGACCTCATACCATGTGAGTATTGGAATATAGAAAGGTGTCATGACTATACATGTTGATGACGTTGATTATAGTAATGCATCTTATGTGAGGTGGACATGGCTGGGCCATGGTATGTTGAAAGCATTGAGATGAATGCATGTGATATGCGGACTAACTAATGATTGAAATGGTTAATTGATGATAATTCAGGAATCATTTCAGAGGTTCTTATGAATGCAGGATAGTCATGATCAGTTGACTGCCAGAAATGCTCTATTGAAGAGCAAGGTGGTATGAATGATACGCTTGTGAAGTAAGAAGTATCTAACCGCTTCACTTAATTGCATGAATGCTGTGAATAAACCTTGCAATGTTAGCATGATGATGATTGCATGAAGTAAATGAGTTTTGGTAATGTTGATGTGACTAACAAGCTAGAGGTATTTGAATTTTATAAATTCTGAAAATGCTTCAGTGATGGTTGTAGCAATGAAAAGGTTATATGCATCCAGGCTTACCAAGTGTTTGGTTGGTTGAAGCTCATGTTTCAGGTAGATTATTTCAAGCACGGCATTGAGAGGTAAGACCCTGACCAATGCTAGAATCTACCATGTGAAAGAGCTTGTTAAATTTGAATTGTGAATTTCAAATTTGAGGAAATTGCTGACAACTACCAGTCACTATTGGCTTGCATAAGCTTGTGTTTGGATGTTTGAAGCTTATGTTTCAGGTAGATTATTTTGAGCATGGCAGTGAGAGGTAAGATCCTGACCAATGCCAGAATCTACCATATGATATGCATAATAGGTTGTTAAAATTCGAATTGTGAATTTCGGATTTGAGAAATTGCTGACAACTACTAGCCACTGTTGGCTTGCATAAGATTGTGTTTGGTTGATTGAAACTCATGTTTCAAGTAGATTATTCGAGCATGGAATTGAGAGGTAAGACCCTGACCAATGCCGAAATCTACCATTTATGAGAAGAAGTCTCATGGTTGTGAAAGTAGTTGATATGCATAATGGGTTGTAAATTTGAATTGTGGATTTCGGATTTAAGAAAGTGCTAACGACTACTAATCATTGTTGGCTTGTATAAGATTGTGTCAGGAGGGACGCATGGTAAGTGGGTATTCATGTTATGATAGTAAGAATAAAATTGTAATGAGCATCGTAGTGCTGCTTACAAGAAACCCACAATTGAACAAGTCAATTTCTGTAGTAGACAGAATTACAAATTCTTATTGAATTTAATTGCTAATGTCGTTGCTTGGTTATGGAACGATCAATTGGATTGTAGTACCAGGTAATGACTAACTGTTTGGCTATTTGATGAATGTGTCAGGGATACACATTGCAGGAAGATCATGTGTGATGACCTGCAAGAGCCAGACGTCATGGGAAGGTTTTCCCTTGAAAATGGGTTTCGTGTGAAACACCATTGGACATTTTGAAAATGTCTCATCTGCACTGCATGTTTGGTAATAATATGAGTGAGATGGTATAGATTATGTCGGTGAGACATGTGTGAATATAAAACGTAAAAAAAAAAAAAGCAGGGATGGGAGCTTGGTTTGCTTAAACTTGGTGATTGGGAACCACACAGACAGAGCTAGAGGGTTGACTTTCTTCTCCACAACCCCAGGATAGCACTGGAAGGGAATGCAGGGCCTGAGGGACTGAGTAGCAGAGAAGGGACTGATTCCTTGTTTTGGGTGTGTGTGGGTGTCCTAGAAGTCAGGCTAGTTCTGGTGTAGGTATTCCTAGCTCTGCAATGAGCTCACCAGCTTAGCATTCAGCCTTTCCCAACTCCTTGATGGTGCCTAACAAATATAAAGGAATACTGGGATGGCTAATGGATAAGTGTTCTGTAACCCTTGCTATGAAAATGCATGTTTAATTATTAAATTCCATATGCAGAACATGTTTTGATTTAGTATCCATTATGACTGAATGATATGAAATATGATTACAATTTTTAAAGCAATAACGTTAACGAGTTTGCTTGTATTGCTCGTGTTGCTTGTGTTGACAGGCTAAAGGTAAAGGTAAATGGTTGATATAAGTGTATGTGTTATTGTTGATATAAGTGTATGTTGGGCTGTTATATGCCTGGGGATCCATAGTAGATCCTAGACCTAGAAATGGTCATGGTAAATTTCCAAGCCCAGTTGACATGAGAATGTACTAGATGGACATTAATTATTGATGTTGAGAAGAAGCCTACATGCTGACCTGACATCTAAGTCCATATGTAATGTCCCAGTTTTGACCCCGCTACATTAGATGTATATGATGTATAAATTGTAAATGATCATGGTGTGGAGCTAAAGGCCAAGGCCCAACCATTGATCGGTTATGTTATGTTTGGATTTGAATTGTCACCGATGGTATATCAGGGCATGCGGCATACGTTTTGAGTTATCTTCATGTAAATATGCATCTATAATTAAAAATAAACACAACCAGCTACGGTCGCGGCAACTAAATCGAAAAGGGCATGATTTTCACAAGGATAAGGATGTTGCGGGGGGGGGGGGGGGGGAATTGTCAACTTTGGCCAATAAGGAAAATTACCCATGTTTATTTTTCCCTTGTCTTGTTCCAACCACCTTCTTAGATAATTTCTGCTGGTAGTTGAGGGAAGTTATGGCAGTTAATTGTTTTTGGATTGGGGTGGAAGGAATGTCAGTCCTTGCCCCCATGCACACTGCATCCACGTTTGAATTCACATTGGAAGGGGAAAATGACCATAAATCCTTCACGCAGACATTCTCCTTTACCCCACGCCTGTGCTGAACACCCACGCTCTCCAAATTCGTGTCCTTGCCATTGTTGCTCATCTTCATGCAGGGGAATTGTTGCTGTTACTCACGCACGTCAAATTTCGCGTCCTCTCAGTTGTTGTTGTTCACCCATGCACCCAGGAAGAGTTGTTCATTCCTCACGGGGTCTGATTGTTTCTCTCATGCACAGGAATTTCTGGGTTTTACCCACGTGATTTTCTTCTGCGGATTGGTGGACAGTGCAGCTGTGTCTTTGCCTCACGAGCTGAACTGTGGATTTGGCATTGATTGTTACTCATGCCCAGGTCATAATTCTGTTAATTTCTTTACTGTGTGGTCTATGTAAGTCTCCCCGTGGCTTCATTGTCTTGAAGGGACTGCTGATTTTCCCCTATTGTACTTGGGTTGCTATTGTGTTTGGGAATTGTTGTAATTCGCTTGAGAGTCGTTTTGGCCACAATAGGGCCAAGAACGACTCAGGAAATCATTTTCCCTGTTTAAGATGTGATAGCTGGTTGGTTGCCTAAGTACAATGGTTGGTCTTCGGACTGTATTGGGAGAAGGGATGTTGGATTAGATTTGCTTGATAAACCTGGTGGCTGGAAACCACACAGACAGAGCTAGAGGGCTGGCCTTATTCTCCATCACCCCTGAATAGCACTGGAAGGGAATGCAGGGCCTGAGGGACTGTGTAGCAGAGAAGGGACTGATTCCTTGTGTTGGGTGTGTTTGGGTGTCTTAGGGGTCAGGCTAGTTCTGGTGTAGGTGTTCTTGGCTCTGTAATGAGCTCATCAGCTTAGCAATTTTCCTTCTCCAGTTCCTTAATGGCCTGATAAACCCAACTGTGTTGGCTTGGCTATGTGTAAGCCTGCTAGTTCCCTTATTCCTTGGAGAATCATGCCCAGCTCGGGGGTGGTGGCATTGCTGAGAGATTAAGGAGCACGCTGGCCTATGATTGGGTGGAACGTTGCAGTGACATAGCTGGTTCTGGATCGAATTCTTCATAAGATAAGTGATGTTGTGTATTTTACCTCTGCTATTCTATATTTACTGTTAATAAAAATGAAATGAACATGTTGGAAGAATGCTTGTTTGAATGCATATTGATTCCGCTATGCAAGATAAATATGTTAGAATAATCAACCCGTAGTATTTACCCACTTAGACATTATTTCATTTATTTTGTCTTATTTGCCTAGTCCATGAGTCCCACCATGTGCAAGTTGCTAATTGCCTATCCATAGAGGTCAAACTTGCCATATTTGACTCATGTAGCGCCCTTGAGAGCTTGGGGAATCAAATCTGCTTTATTCCTGGCCTCCTAGGCGCCCATCTGCTTTTTCTGCTTTATTCCCTGCTTTTTCAGTGTTTTAAGGCACATAGGAAAGCAAGACTAGGTGAGGTGAATCAGCTTTGTTGCCTCTTCCTTCTCCACTCATTCCTCCATGCTTTTGCATGTATGAGCTGCCATTTGACCACTCTTTAGCTTGCCCATGCGCCCTTGCTAATTCGTGGGGTCCTTGATAGATTTGGGATCAGCTTTTTACACCTATGGGGGATTTGCCTATTTTGGGTAAGCCTGCTTTATGCTAGATTTGGATGCTTCCTTATGCATTCGATTTGCTCATGTATTCTATATATTCAGCAGCCTATGTTATTACAGGGTTGGCTATTGTACACTCAGTTAATATAATTTTGTGTTACAGCTCCATATTCAGTCTCCATTGTTGATAATTTGCATGATCAATTGTTAATTGCTGTGAGTGAAATTAATCTACTGCAGGCCTGAATTTCTACAAAATAGTCATAGCTATGCATAAAATACAATTGTAGTTGCGTATGATGAATGATGGTATCTGTGTACATTCCACTGTAATGCATCTCTTTATCATCATTCTGTTTTAGCATTTCAGCATTTTGTCTATGCCTGTACATGTTTTTCAGGGGCACTCATCCTGGGTGGTTTAAGCCATGGAGATCGCGTCCTCTTTGCCGGTCGGAGGCATGGGGACATGACAGCATGGTATCAGAGCCTTGGGTTGCAGCAATGGGCCTCTATGGGCCGAGAAGGAGCAACTGACAGAGGTGTATCTCATTCTGCCCAGCCGAACTAGTGGAAGACTGTGAAAATTCAAAAATTATGTTGAAATGTTGAGCAGTCGAAAGGGTTGGAGAAGTAAATCTTCCGCCATTGTGGAAGGGTTGGAGAAGTTAAAACTTCCGCCGTTGCAGAAGAGTTAGAAGTCCCCCATCCGCCGTTTTGGAAGTGGAAGCATTAAGGCTTCCGATCCAGAAAGACCGCTGACGTCCGAAAAGTTAAAAATTCTCCAAGTAAGATCAGACGTCGGAAGGATTTGGACTTTGGTGAGCCACCGTTGCGGAAGCCAAATTCATTTGGCTTCCAATGTCGAAAGTCTTCTGATGTCCGATGTTCAAATTATTCCAAGTGCCAAATCGAAAGAAGTTATGGTTTGCACGTCTGCCGTTACGGAAGTTGAAGGCATTTGCCGGCCGATCAAAAAAACTGTCGACGCTGCAAGAGAAAGTGCGCCGATCGGAAGAGGAAAGGGAAAGAGTGTCCGTCGTTGCAGAAGCTGAAGGCATTTTTCGGCTGATCAAAAAGACTGCCGATAGCCGATGTGGAAAGGCATCCGACAGCCGATTTCAACTGCTTTTAGAGGGATTTTTCAGTTGTTTTTCAGGGGAATTTTCAGGGTTGAAAAAGAGAAATTGGCAGCGATCTAATGTGCCAGATTGCGCAAGCCCCCTTGACCCCCATCGTCCCCCTCAGATAGACGTTCTTGGATAAGGAAAATTTTTGTGTGTATGGGAAAATTATTATTTTATGGTTATTCCCAGAGAAGGTAAGTGGTTCTAATTTATATCAATGTTATGCATCTAACAAATTGTGTTGTTATTGACATGTTTGCAGAATCATAGTTACCCTTAAGGGCAGTATTCCAGGTAGTGCGGGTTGGTAAGTAAGTTGCGGTTCAGTCATGAGAACCCATGATGGGTATGATGCTCGGGATTCCTATGAGCGAGAAAAAGATGCCATGGGAGAAAATGTACGTAGTAGAAATGACGACATAGAGTCTAATGGAAGGAGATTCCAAGAGACACCGTCAGATGTTGCAGCCACTATGAGAAGCTTGATTAAAGCCCAGGAAGAGCAGCATTAGTTGAATGCTGCCATGTTACAGAGTTTGACAGACTTACAGAGAAAGACAGACTCTGGACGAGGTACAGCAAGACCAGAAGGTAGTAAGAGCAGTATTAGGAGAAGGAGAAGAACTTCTAGTGGATCATCTGATTCCAAAGAATCCAGCGGGGATTCAAGCTCTTCTTCTCATAGAAGGAAAATAAAGAGGCACCATAGGGATCGTTCTCGAGATGAATTTAAGAAAGTTAAACCTCCTACATTTGATGGTGAGGTAAAGACTGGACAAGAGGCTGAAGCTTGGCTTCTTGGTATAAAGAAGTACTTTCAAGTGCATGACTATTCAGGAAACATGAAGGCAAGAGTTGCCATATTCAATCTGAATGGAAGAGCATCCATTTTGTGGTAACACTTCAAGCAAGTAAAGAGGATCAGTGAAAGGAGACTTAGGTGGAAACAGTTCAAGAAGTATTTCAAGCAGAAATACCTATTTGACAGGTATTATGATGACAAGATTAAGGAGTTCCATGAGCTGAGATTGGGATAGCAGACCATGGAAGAGTATGCCAATACGTTTTTGGAGCTATTGAGGTATGTCCGGTACATCAGAGATGAAAAAGTAAAGGTCCATCGTTTTCTGAGTGGATTACCTCAGTCTTACAAAGATAGAATTGAGTTTTATGAACCTAGAACTCTTGAAGAAGCAATAAGGAAAGCTAAGTATTGTTATGAGCAAAGCAAAGGTAAGCCGGATTACTGTAAGGCATGGAAGGACAAGAAGAATGAGAAGTTTGACCAAAGAAAGAAAGGTTTCAAACCTTCTAGCTTTAGGAATCAGCAGAAGCAGCCATCCCAAGCTGCGAGTAAGCCAGTTGGAGTGACCAAAGAAAATCCTAAAGATCCACAACAGAATAGAGGGCCACTTCAGTGTTGGAAATGTGGAGGACCCCACATGCGCAGGAATTGTCCACTCGAGAATGAGAGTGTAAGACCAGTTTATAACCTTCAAGAAGCAGAAACAGTGGGTCAAGTAGCAAGGGCAGTTCCTAGGATCTATGCAGCACTGGAGGATCGCCAGGCAGATCACCAGTTAGCTGTAGTTGAAGTAGCAGGTAAGATTGTTGAGAAATCTGTTTCTATTTTGATTGACCCTGGTTCTACACACAGTTATATTACTCCTAGACTAGTGGATATTTGTACCTTTAAGAAAGTGAAGCATAGGAAGTCTTGGTTAGTTCAGCTAGCCACTGGAACTAAGAGGAAGGTCAGTGAAGTAGTAGAGAAGTGTCCGTTGGTCATGAATGGATTGGTCACTTGTGTAGATATGAATGTTCTACCGCTTGGTTCCTATGATGTTCTCATTGGAATGGATTGGTTATAAGCTCACAGGGTGAAGCTTGATTGCTACAATAAGACTTTCGAATGCATGAATGAAGAAGGAAACCTAGTAGTTGTGAAAGGCATTCCAAAGGTCATTTCAATACGGCAGGTTTCAGCAATGCAGTTAAAGAAGTTCTATAGGAAGGGCTGCCAGTTGTATGCAGCTTAGATTTTGGAGGAAATGAGAGATGAAACTCCGAGGTTGGAAGACTATCAGGTGCTACAGGAATTCATGGATGTGTTTCCTGATGAGATTCCAGGGATTCCTCCAAAGAGAGACATTGATTTCACTATTGAACTTGTGCCAGGAGCAGCACCAGTGTCCAAGGCACCCTACAGGATGAGTACACCGGAGATGCTAGAATTGAAGATGCAACTGCAAGAGCTGTTGGAAAGGAAGTATATCCGACCGAGTGTGTCTCCTTGGGGAGCACCGGTTCTGTTTGTAAAGAAGAAAGATGGTACAATCAGGTTATGTATTGATTACAGACAGTTGAACAAGGTTACGGTGAAGAATAAATATCCTTTGCCTAGGATTGATGACCTCTTTGATCAAATGAGAGGAGCAAAGGTATTTTCCAAGATTGACTTGAGGTCTGGTTACCATCAAGTAAGGATCAAGGATGAAGACATTCATAAGATAGCCTTCAGGACAAGGTATGGGCATTATGAGTTTGTAGTGGTACCATTTGGCCTTACAAATGCACCAGCTACATTTATGTGCCTTATGAATAGTGTCTTCAGCAGGTATTTGGACAAGTTTGTTCTTGTTTTCCTTGATGACATTCTTGTATATTCTAAGAATGAGGAAGAGCATGAAGAGAATTTGAGATTGACATTGATTTTGCTCAGGGAGCATCAGTTAGATGCAAAACTGAGCAAGTGTGACTTCTATAGAGATAGAATTCAGTACTTGGGTCACATTATCTCAGAGGAGGGTATATCTGTGGACACTAAAAAGATTGAAGTCGTTATGAATTGGCCTACTCCAAGAAATGTGACAGATGTAAGATCTTTCATGGGACTTGCAGGATACTACAGGAGATTCATTGAGGGATTCTCCAAAGTTGCACATGACATCATTTCTTTGCAAAAGAAGGGGATGAAGTTCGAATGGACATCGAGGTGTGAAGAAAGCTTCCAGCGGTTGAAGAACCTTCTCACCAGTGCACCAATATTGAAAGTTGCAGATCCAAAGAAAGAATTTGTGGTATGTACCGATGCATGCGGACAAGGGCTTGGAGGAGTCCTTATGCAAGAAAACCACGTGATATGTTATGAGTCAAGAAAGCTGAAGGAGCATGAGAAGAACTATGCCACTCATGATCTAGAGCTTGCAGCCATAGTACATGCTCTCAAAATGTGGAGACATTACTTGATGGGTAGGAGATTTGAGCTCAGAATAGACCATTGTGGTCTAAAGTATTTGTTTGATCAGCCTACATTGAATGCTCGGCAAGCAAGATGGCTGGAGTTTTTATGTGAGTTTGATTTTGAAATCAAGCACATAAAAGGAAAGGAGAATAAGGTAGTTGATGCGCTCAGGAGAAAGGTGTAGGAAATGCATGTGGCATCTCTTAGTATTTGCCAATCAGATTTGAGGCAGCAGATTATTAATCATGTTGCCGGAGACGAATTGTATGAGCAGGTAAAAGACAAATTGCAGCAGCAGAGTCTTGAGAAGAGGTATGAGGGATATAAATTGGAAGAAGATGGACTTCTCACTTATAAAGGTAGAATTTATATTCCAGATGTAGCAAATTTAAGGAGAGTTGTTATGGATGGAATTCATCAAGCTCCATATTCTGGTCAGCCAGGATATCAGAAGACAATTGCTACAGCTAGAAAGCAGTACTTTTGGCCAGGAATGAAAAGGGATATGGCTGAGTACATTTCAAGGTGTATGAAATGTCAACAGGTAAAGGTTGAGCATCAACATCCAGCAGGTTTGTTGCAGCCTTTGCCAGTTTCAGAATGGAAATGGGAAGTTATTTCCATGGATTTTATTACAGGATTTCCGATGACTTGGAGACAACATGATTCCATCATGGTTGTGGTAGACAAGTTGACTAAGGAAGCACATTTTATACTAGTTAAGTCTACGTATGAGGCTGGTGACATTGCCAAGATCTTCATGAAGGAGATATTCAAATTGCATGGATTGCCTAAGGCAATAGTCTCTGACCAAGATGTCAAGTTCACTTCCAACTTTTGGAAGGGGTTGTTTGCATATTTGGGTACAAAGCTAAAATTCAGCACTGCATACCATCCTCAGATGGATGGGTAGACAGAGAGAGTTAATCAGGTGCTTGAAGACATTCTTCGTATGTATGTGATGGACAAACCAACCAAGTGGGAAGATTACTTACACTTGCTAGAGTTTGCTTATAACAATGGACATCAAGCATCTTTGGGGATGAGTCCGTATGAAGCTTTGTATGGGAGAAGGTGTAGGACACCAGTGACTTGGGATAATCTAGTGAACAGGATTGTGCTTGGACCATAATTGCTCAAGGAAATGGAGCAAGAGGTTGTGAAGATCAAACAGAAGCTTAAAGCAGCACAGGACAGGTAGAAAAGCTATGCAGATAAGCATAGGGTGAACAGGGAGTTCAGTGTTGGGGATCATGTTTACCTCAGAGTGAGGGCAAGGAAGAGTTCCTTGAAGCTTGGAAGTTGTGCCAAGTTGTCACCAAGATATTGTGGGCCGTTTGAAGTGCTTAAAAGAATTGGGCAAGTTGCATATAGACTTGCATTGCCTGCTAGCACTAGAGCTCATAATGTTTTTCATGTTTCTTTGCTTAAAAGATATGTACATGATCCTAACCATGTGATAAATTGGGATGTGATTCAGGTGGAACCCGGGGGAGAGTTCTGAATCAAGCCAATGCGCATCCTCGACAGGAAGGTCACCATGCTCCGGAACCGAGCCATAGGGCAGGTAAAGGTGCAATGGGAGCACTACGGGCTTGAAGAGGCTACATGGGAGCTGGAGGATGACATGCGATTGGCACATCCATTTTTGTTCAATTCTACGGAACACTGAGGTGATACCAGTGTAGCATTTTGTTCAAATTTTGTAAAGCACTGAGGACAGTGCTATTGAAGGGGGAGGGGAATGTAATGTCCCAGTTTTGACCCCGCTACATTAGATGTATATGATGTATAAATTGTAAATGATCATGGTGTGGAGCTAAAGGCCAAGGCCCCACCATTGATCGGTTATGTTATGTTTGGATTGGAATTGTCACCGATGGTATATTGAGGCATGCAACATACGTTTTGAGTTATCTTCATGTAAATATGCATCTATAATTAAAAATAAACACAACCAGCTACGGTCGCGGTAACTAAATCGAAAGGGGTATGATTTTCACAAGGATAAGGATGTGGGGGGGGGGAATTGTCAACTTTGGCCAACAAGGAAAATTACCCATGTGTATTTTTCCCTTGTCTTGTTCCAACCACCTTCTTTAATAATTTCTGCTGGTAGCTGAGGGAAGTTATGGCAGTTAATTGTTTTGGGAGTGGGGTGGCAGGACTGTTAGTCCTTGCCCCCATGCACACTCCATCCATGTTTTAATTCACATTGGAAGGGGAAAATGACCATAAATCCTTCACGCAGACATTCTCCTTTACCCCACGCCTGTGCTGGACACCCACGCTCTCCAAATTCGTGTCCTTTCCATTTTTGCTCATCTTCACGGAGGGAGTTGTTCCTGTTACTCACGCACGTCAAATTTTGCGTCCTCTCAGTTGTTGTTGTTCACCCACGCACCCAGGAAGAGCTGTACATTCCTCATGGGGTCTGATTGTTTCTCTCACGCACAGGAATTTCTGGGTTTTACCCACGTGATTTTCTTCTACGGATTGGTGGATGGTGCAGCTGTGTCTTTGCCTCACGAGCTGAAATGTGGAATTGGCGTTGATTGTTACTCATGCCCAGATCATAATTCTGTTAATTTCTTTACCACGTGGTCTGTGTAAGTCTCCCCGTGGCTTCATTCTCTTGAAGGGACTGCTAATTTTCCCCTATTGTACTTGGGTTTCTATTGTGTTTGGGAATTGTTGTAATTCGCTTGAGAGTCATTTTGGCCACAATAGGGCCAAGAACGACTCAGGTAATCGTTTTCCCTGTTTAAGATGTGATAGCTGGTTGGTTTCCTGAGTACAATGGTTGGTATTCATACTGTATTGGGAGCAGGGATGTTGGATTAGATTTGCTTGATAAACCTGGTGGCTGGAAACCACACAGACAGAGCTAGAGGGCTGGCCTTATTCTCCATCACCCATGAATAGCACTGGAAGGGAATGCAGGGCCTGAGGGACTGTGTAGCAGAGAAGGGACTAATTCCTTGTGTTGGGTGTGTTTGGGTGTCTTAGGGATCAGGCTAGTTCTGGTGTAGGTGTTCTTGGCTCTGTAATGAGCTCACCAGCTTAGCAATTTGCCTTCTCTAGCTCCTTAATGGCCTGATAAACCCAACTGTGTTGTCTTGGCTGTGTTTCAGACATCCTTGGCTATGTGTAAGCCTGCTAGTTCCCTTATTCCTTGGAGAATCATGCCCATCTCGAGGGTGGCGGCGTTGCTGAGAGATTAAGGAGCACGCTGGCCTATGGTTGGGTGGAATGTTGCAGCGACGTAGCTGGTTGCGGATCGAATTCTTCATAAGATAAATGATCTTGTGTATTTTACCTCTGCTATTCTATATTTACTGTTAATAAAAATGAAATGAACATGTCGGAAGAATTCTTGTTTGAATTCATATTGATTCCGCTGTGCAAGATAAATAGTCATAGATGTGCATAAAATACAATTGTAGTTGTGTATGATGAATGATGGTATCTGTGTACATTCCACTGTAATGCATCTCTTTATCAACATTCTGTTTTAGCATTTCAGCATTTTATCTATGCCTGTACATGTTTTTCAGGGGCACTCAGCCCGAGTGGTTCAGGCCATGGAGATTGCGTCCTCTTTGCCAGTCGGAGGCATGGGGACGTGACACCATAGGCGATCCCAAGGCTTGCAAAGCGAAGCAGGATCCTGTGGACGAATGAGGAAACGCACAATACAGATAAGTATTGTATTATTTTGCTTATGAAAATACATGTGTATATGATTTGGGTTATGATGTTTTAAGCTCTTGTTCTAGAGCAAGATAAAACTAATGAGAATAAACTAAACATGTGAATTTATTTAATGTTTTGATATAGGTATCGCTGGAAGCGAGGACTATGAGAGCATCATAGGGGTGCATGTGGACATGTGACTGTCCTGGGAAGCTCAGGTTGAACGGTAATGAAAAAGGTGCTAGTAAGACAGGGGAGTCCTAGCAGTTGAGACAAACCATGTGGAGTGTTGGGAAATAGGGCAGACCCAAGTTTAATCCTTTTATGTCGCACCAACAAAAGACCCAATGTGTTGGCCCTTTCGGCAACAACCTGTGTACAGGTTGCAGTCTCACCCGAAACAACAATGGGGTGCCGCAGAATCAGGTTTCTACAAGCAGAGAGGGGTATTACTGTACCTTAGCCTTTACTAAACTTATTAATCAACAATTACACAGCTTGGTCATTCAATTTTATACAACTTCACAGATAGATAAATAATCATGACTTGCGCAACCCACTACAGGGAATTCACAGCGAAGCTTGTTATTAGTAGTGATCTAAGTTGTCAATTGTATACAGTTATTAATGAATAAAAGACAACAGAAATAGAAACAACACAAGAAACCACAACACCAAATATAACGTGGTTCACCCCCAGTGTAGGAGCTACGTCCACAAACTGTGTTTTATTCGACTTGCTACAAAACCACAGTTTGATCTGCGCACTGAGCTACAGATCCCTTCAGTCCTTAACATACGCGCACACAGTAGCAGGCCTCTGCTCACACAACTGCAGATCTTTTCTCAATCTTCTTACAAAAACCCTCTGTGCACACAGCTGCAGAGGTCGTCCATGCACATAGCTGGGACTTAACCTTTCCTTACAAAATCAGCCTTAACTTTGCCTTAATCTTTATTACATCATAAAACCTAGCCTTTCTTACTTACAAAAATGCCTATTTATACATCTCGCTAATACAAAACCATGGATTCAAACCATGTGCACCCAAAAACCCTAAACCCTATATTTAAACCATGGGTTTATTACAAAAAGGGGCTTTGACTTACCCTGACACCCCTAAGACTGTTTTGACCCGTAACTCTGCTTACAAACACAACCACGGAGTTACCAAAACTAATGATCCTTAGAGCACACGTCCCAATAGGCCCCTAAGACTCAATTGTGCCCCGTCCCGGGACACTCTACGACGGCTCTGGTGGGAGAATCTTCTGCACAAGAGTCTGGAAGCGACTGGTGAGGTTGTGTAGTATATCATTAGCGGCTTTCTCCTTTTCCACCAATTCCTCTAACACTGAGGAGGATTCTATGTCAGCCCGTTCCTGCGCAAAAGTGTCATAGGTATTCAACAGTTTGAGCTGGCTCTCTGCAGTATTGCTCAATTCTAATGCTTCATCAATGAGGGGTTGTAACGCATTCTCCAGCAGCGTTACCTTCATCCTGCAGGACTCAATTTCCTGCTGAAGTTCCTTGCTGCGCTTCACTTTAGCCATCTTCTGCATAGGTGGCAGCGTCTTGATTTCTACTCTGACTGCATCTAATTCGTCCTGGTGCAACTTGATGGTTTCCTGGACCTTACCTACATCTGGATGGTTGTGTAGGTTTGCCCATGCTTCTATGCTGTCTTCCATCAGTTTTGCGACGCTGGCCACATTATTTGACATTTTTGCTACTGAATCCTTAATGTCTTGGTGGCGCTGTTCTCGGACCTCTGGTGGAGTCTCAGGAGGGGTGCGCAGTTGAAGTTCTGTGATCTGTTGCTGGTGTTCTATCTTCATCCTTTCAATCTTGCTACGAGATTGCTGGGCATAATCTCTCAGCTTAGCGATTCTCTTCTCTGGTTCCTCTGCTCCCTGTATGTCGCAGTCAGAAAGACTCCGACATGCCTCATCCAGTGCTCGCATCAGCGTAGTTGTTTTATGTTCAGCCGTGTTCTTCTATTGTGCTAATTCTTCTAGGCGTGCTGCAAAGGTTTTGTTTTGTTTGATGGTGTCTTCCAATTGGAATTGGGACAATTGGTCTCATGCATGGATCTCCTTTGTAATAGCGAGCTGGCAGAGGTGCAATTTCGTCATGGACATATTTGTATAATCGAGCCCTACGGTCATACTCATCTGGGGCCTGGAATGTGTTTCGGGCAGTACCAGAGTTGCGCTTGATACCTATCCTTGGTGATCTCTAGGTGGCCATTGCCTAATATCCTGCTGCGTGGGTGCTGTAGTGCTACTTGTCGCAGTACTGTGTGCTCCTTTTGCAGCTAACTCTTTTAGCTCCGAAACCCTGTTTGCTATACCTGAGAGCCCAGCAAGATGTAGTTCCGCAAACTCTGACCATTTTTTAGTAAGCGCTCCCATGGACTGTTCTAGAGCTTGCTCCAGTGCATCCAGCGTTATAGTGGTTTCTTCTTCAAGTCCTTCGACGCTTTTGACTTTTTGCAGGACTGTGGCTTGGTTACCTCTGCTACTTCTGGTGACTTGCGCTTTGTTGCTGGGTTAGGATCTGAGATGGTCTTGATCGACTCCTCATCCTGTTCGTCCTGTCCGCCGTCTCCACCCTGGCCATCATCATCCATCTACGAATCACTTAGGTCTTCGGTATCTTCCAATGGGCTTTGCTGCTGCGCCTGACTGGTACCTGCGCCAATATTGGTAGCTGGAGGAACTGGAATAGAGGGTTTTTTTCCTATATCTTTCAGCCATTCAGTTGGCCAGTGTTGAATTATACTCCTGATATCTGGCTCGGTGACTACATATGGTAATTTAAAGCATTTCCGTTGTGGATCTGCACGGGCTTGAATGAAAACATGATGCATATCGGCACTGAAGTGCGCAACACCCTCGTATTTAGAGAACACCTCATTGGTAAGCCGTGGTGTTCGCACAATCTCATAGTGGATGCTCATGGCATAAAAGACAAACACGGTGTTCGTCATCTACTAGGATACCGTTATCTGCGGATATCCATAGGGAGTCATACCTCGCTGCCCCTGGCATGCCTTGGTTTAACTCTAGAAACTGGGCTTCAGTGGGTTCTTTCCACCCAACTAATGCAATAAGCATTAAAATCCAGGAATAATGAAAAGGTCTACCTTTTTCCTGTGCATCGCGGGCATCCTCTAGGAACTCGTTCGCAATATATGCGGCCCAATTATAAGTATACCTCTCAGCGCAGTTCATAGCAATCCGGATAACTGGAGTAGGTACTTCAGTTGGCCTGCATTTCTGTATGAGTTTGCAGGCTAAGAGTTCAGCTGCAAAGCAAATGGGCTGTTCCTGAATTACGAAAGTGTGATATCCCCATTTCCCCTTTATCAGGCGAAACCACTCTTTCATAGTTTGCGTGAGCTTTGTATCATCATGTTTGGACAGAAATTCAGTTCCCAGATCAGGTCCTACCATTGGTAAACCTGTGATCTTATGGATGAGCGCGGAGTCAATAGGAATTTGCTGGTCCCCTATCCATAAATAGCCGTCATGCACTAACGCTAGCAACTGTTTGGTCACTACGGTCACATCAAGCATCTTGAGTAGGCCAGCTTTGTCCAGGCCTGCAGCCCATGGTTGCACTTCCAGTAGTGTGACCTTATGATCTGGGTACTTGACGCGATGCAAGTATTCTGCTGGTTCAAACTGTGGAAACTTGCCATGGTCATTTGTGTCGTGATCACTGTACTTCAGCCAATCGATCTTCCCTATCATGCTTCTGATCAGCTGAACTCCTTGTGGCAGCGAGGGTGTGGTTAATGTGAACTACTTTGTTCAACGGGGTAGCGTTGCACCTGGGTGAACAGGTTGTAGATATGGTAGCTGTGGTGGTGCAATATTCTCCCTACCCCCGGCCGGGACCTGTGCTGAACCGGTGGGATCCATAGGATGATCTGCTGGTGTTTGCCCTGTTTGCCTCTGCTGGTCTTGGTTTCGCTTGGAGCGAACTTCAGTTCTGATATTTTTCCGGGTAGACCGTGTCTGCATCGGCCGTGGTGGTGTTGGGGAAGCCTCTTTGCAGGGAGCAAGGGTAGGCGGCCGATTAGAGTAGCTTATCATACCCTCTTGCTCGAATCCTCTGACCAAATCGCCAATCTCTCGTTCTGTTGTCATGGGTTCACTCGTAAATCTTGAAGAAATGTAGAATGCAAAGTTTCCTAACTTAGGGATCTTCTTATACACGCCATCAATCAAATTGGGCAGGACGGTGCATTGAAGGCACCAAATCTGACGAAAATCTTGTCCAAGTGGAGCTCAATTTCTGATACTGGCCATAGTACAGGCATTTAAGGTAATTAAAACACTACCGCCACCAAATTGGTTTCTTCCCAATGGTCGGATTTTAAGCCTTGCTGTGTTTGTGGACTTCGGCAGAATCCGGGTATGAGCTTCGTGACAACGAGCATCCTCGGCACATTATTGTCGTTCGACCCGTCCTGGGAATGCCGGTGCCAGGACTGTTAGGTTTGATGGGCTGGCTTCTTGGTTCTGCCCCTTTGGTTGGTATTCAATTCCATGTCGGAGCGCAGCCTCCATATACCATTTTTGTGCCAGAAGTTCCAAGGTGTGTATGAACTTATGCACCCACTCTTTGTGAGGGATGGTGTCCCATGCTGCATAACTATGCCTCAAGTGTTTCTGAGGGCTAATCTGCCCAATGAACTTACGTCGCAATGCTTGGACTTGGGTTATGGAGCTGAGGCGCAGAAATTTCTGGCTGACTTCCCAACTGGGAGTAGTCTTGTTATCAGCCTGCCCTGCTGTTGTAGCTCCTAATGCTGTCTCCAGAGTCTGCACTCTCTGTGACTGAGGTGCTTGTATGAAAAAATCTCCAGGGTCGGTCAACCCAACATAGGTAGGCAACTCTCTGGGCTGCGCACTAAGGTATCTAAGAGACTTGGTGAGTTGCACGCACCTATGGCCATGTAGCTCGTACAGTCGATTTTGCCAATTCTCTAGACCATCATCTGAATCAGACATGCAGGAGCTATCACATTGCCAATCTAGTACGCCGTCGGCATCAGACTCGACATAATCTGCTTCCTGGGATGTAATGTTGTAGATGTGGTTTAGAGTATCCTGCTCCCCTTCGTCTCTGATTGGTTCTATATATCTTTCTCCTTGGGATGGGTCGAGGGGTATGATAACTCGCAGACCATTTCCTTCGAATGTCATCTGTCTCCTCTTAAGGTTGATGATTGCAGCATTTTCCATGGCCGATTCGATTCCCAACAAGGCTAGAAAAGGGTTGCTGTCATCAATGATCTCGATAACTTAAAAATCCGCTAGAGTGCTTACCCCATCAAGATCTATGGGAACACTAAGAAGTCTCCCTAGGTGCACAATCTTTTGCTGGTTAGCTAATCTCAATTGTATAGGTGACCAATCCAGGGAAGGTTTTCCCATTTGTCCCCAAGTCTGCTTAGGTAGGACATTAACTTCTGATCCAAGATCCAAGATGACATCAGTCATATCATATTCCCCTATCTGAACATTCAATCTCATTTCTCTCCCCGTTCTTCAGACACGACTAACAGTTTTCTCCTGATCAACTCCTCTCTGAGGTCTGTGACAGCAAGAACTTTTTGCAGCTCTTTGAAAGCATTCTGATTCCTCAAGAGTTTCATACAACTCTGTAAAAAGGAGGAGAGTGTACTTACTTTATCCGGTGAAGCATCTTGCGGCTACGAGGCCTGCTGAGGTTGCTGCATAGGTACTACGGGTGTGCGAGGGTCAACAATATCGCACGGAGCCGCATTGACTAGTGCTTGGTCTTGTGCAGTATTAAGTGCGGGGACTTGCACGGAGGCCTTACGCACGTGCAGCTCGACAGGTTGTTTCTGCGAATGCTGAATTTGCGTCGTGGCGCCACTCCGGGTGACCACATTGATGGCTGCAGTTGGTCTCTGCTCAACGAAAATCAACTGAATAGTCTGGGTAGGGCCACTGTTGTTTTCCTAAATCTTTTCTATGAGCTGGGGACACTGTGCAATCACGTGGTCTACTGCATGGCAATATCGACAGGTTGTGGTGGGGTTCTGACAGTCACGAGCCAAATGGCCAGCTTGGTTACAATTGTAGCACACCACCTGGCCGCGCCCTCTCCCGGGCATACCACCACGGCCGTGACCTCCAAAGGCACCTCTTCCAGAGGCACCACCGCGGTAACCATAGCCATCATTATTCTGGACTTCATTTTTCACTCGGTAGACGTCTGAGATGCGCTCTCGCATGAGGTCATAGCTACAACACTCTTCTTCATTATGCCCTACTGACTTACAGAACTTGCAGTAGGGGTTCTTGGGAACTTGAACATATCGCTGAAGAAGATGGCAGTTTTCACGGTGATGTTGGCCAGTGGATCGACAAATCTCACAATATAGAACACCGAGATTGAACTGGTTGGGCGCACCCGAATTTAAGTAGGGTCGGACCCCAGGGCACTGGTCCCTATCGTGACCTTCTGTCCGGCATTGCGTACAGCAGACCTCCTCGCGACTGGTTTTAGCCTTCTTGATATCGTGGAGCTCCAGGGCCATGGCTGCTAGCTGCGCTTGGATTTGAGCAAGACCAGAATCATCTCCGACGGGGGCGGTTTCTAGCTTCATTGCAATTTCCAGAGCTTCTTGCTGGTCAGCAACCTTCTATTGCATGAGCGGAGTTCGAATATGTGGTAATAATGCTGCGATAAACCATTCCTTGTGTTGCACAGGACTGATGGTAAAGCTGACTTGGTCTAGTAGAACTTTGAATCTCTGGTCAAAGTCCCACACGGATTCACCGCGCCGCTGTTGAATCTCTTTGAGCTCAGTGATGTTCTACGATTCTGACTTACGCTTCTTAAATTCTTTGGTGAGGGATGCCTTAATCTCATCTAAAGTGGGGTTCTGAGTACTGGATAATTTCATGAACCAGGTCAAAGCTCGGTCCCGGAAAGAAGTAATGAGCTGCGCGGTTCGTACATCCTGGTCTGTAATATTCTTCGCGTTCCATACTACTTCACATAAAAACCAGAACTGTTCGGGGTCTTCAGATCCTGTGCCTTTGAAGATGGGCAACTTAATATCATCAGCTAGGTGGGCCATGGCGGTTCTAGGAGGGGGACAAGACGTTGATGGGGAGGGAGTTACAGGGACAGACTGGCCTGTGGCCGGAATACTTGGACTTGTTTGACTGTCAGACTGCGACGAAATTTCAGGGGTAATAGGGCTTCGCTGTGGGGTGACAGAGGGGTTTCCAAGCGAAGGGATTTCCTCAGAGCCTGACTCTTCAGAATTTAGAGGGGAAGACGCGGTAGCCTGACCTAAGGAATAGGAGTCAAAATCTCTTTTGTACCTTTTTCCACTTCGCAGCAAACCACTTTGCTTGTCGAAGGTATTATCACTTGCAAACATATGTTAGTACGACAAAGCTAGCAGTCTGATTCAAACCACAATATACCCTTTTCAGCCAATAGTATTTTAATCTGCAAGCTTAATGAATTCAAAAACTTACCACGGGGGCCTTTGAAGAACTGTCGTTCAGCTTCGCTGAAGGAGGTACTTGTGTTAATGGCAAACTCTGTTACGAAAGCTTCCAATGTGTGCGTCGTCCAGAAATCAACAGCGCGGGATACCTCGTTGTTTACGTGTTGCACAAGATTTACCCTTGTGGGGGTCCACGTGGGAATCCGTCGAGCTTGGCAGTTCATCCTTCTTTCTGTTAACCTAGACAACCACTGGTGCAACTCTATGTGGATACTACTAAAAAAAATTTCATAAGCATCACAAAAAACATACCTTTGTAAAAAGTCACGTGCGCTACAACGCGAACTTGTGTTCTCTTGTTGCGCGAATTGCAGAGAAGTCTCAGCAAACCAATCACGGATTTTTGTCACAGAGGGTCTCCAGAACATAGCCCTCGAGGTATGACGTAAACCCCTCTTGAGCAGATACTGATTTCAACCGGCAACGGAACCAATTTGTTAGGAAATAGGGCAGACTTGAGTTTAATCCTTTTATGTCGCACCAACAAAAGACCCAATGTGTTGGCCCTTTCGGCAACAACCTGCGCACAGGTTGCAGTCTCACCTAAAACAGTAATGGGGTGCCACAGAATTAGGTTTCTGCAAGAAGAGAGGGGTATTACTGTACCTTAGCCTTTACTAAACTTATTAATCAACAATTACACAGCTTGGTCATTCACTTTTATACAACTTCACAGATAGATAAACAATCGTGACTTGCGCAACCCACTACAGGGAATTCACAGCAAAGCTTGTTATAAGCAGTGATCTAAGTTATCAATTGTATACAGTTATTAATGCATAAAAGACAACAGAAATAGAAACAAGACAAGAAACCACAACACCAAATATAACGTGGTTCACCCCCATTGTAGGGGCTACGTCCACAAACTATGTTTTATTCAACTTGCTACAAAACCACAGTTTGATCTGCGCACTCAGCTGCAGATCCCTTCAGTCCTTAACAGCCGCGCACACAGCAGCAGGCCTCTGTGCACACAGCTGTAGATATTTTCTCAATCTTCTTACAAAAACCCTCTGCGTACATAGCTGCAGAGGTCGTCCACGCACACAGCTGGGACTTAACCTTTCCTTACAAAATTAGCCTTAACTTCACCTTAATCTTTCTTCCATCATAAAACCTAGCCTTTCTTACTTACAAAAATGCCTATTTATACATCTCGCTAATACAAAACCATGGATTCAAACCATGTGCACCCAAAAACCCTAAACCCTGGATTTAAACCATGGGTTTATTACAAAAAGGGGCTTTGACTTACCCTGACACCCCTAAGACTGTTTTGACCCATAACTCCACTTACAAACACAACCGTGGAGTTACCAAAACTAATGATCCTTAGAGCACACGTCCCAACATGGAGAGACTCCATGGTTTAGAGGTCTGGAATAGACCAAAGACACTAAGTGTCATGACCAATAAGGATTGGTCTAGCATTCATGGTGAAGTGAAAGAGGCTGAGAGCATGAAAAGCCACTGTGATGGTGTGGGTTCCAGGATGGAACAAAATAAAGAGGAGAAAAACTCTTACTGCTCTCTCTTGCCTTTTGATTACACACACACACACATATATATATATATATGTTTATGCATTGTGAAAAGAAAGGTTGTTGAATGCATGTATGATTGAGAATGAAATGTGTGTGTTTGCTTAAGTAAATTTGTGAATGCTGGAATAGTTAATTCCCTACCCAGGAATGAACATGAATGAGCTCATGTGCCTATTGGGAAGGCATGAAAAATAGGAAAGCCTCATTTGATGAGACTTGGACTGTCATGCCAATTGGGTAATTAACTGACTAATTTTAATGTCTATATTATGCTTGGTCTGATAAAATTTCAATGGTGCATTTCACAGGTGAGAAAAGTGAAACCAAGTGGTACACATTGATCATGACAGCAGATCAAAAGTTGTTGGACTTAGCTGAAAATCTCCTTCAAATGATTGCCAAGACCCAAGAGAATCTTGGGGAGATGCTCAAGATACAAAGAAGGCAGAGTGAAATGAACCACCAGATTTTGCAAGACTCTATTGGTTTGCAAAGGGAGGCGAAAGGCCTTCTGGGAGAAATCGGCAAGGGAAAAAAAGGTGGATCAGCAACGGGACAATTGTCCAAGGGTGAATCCACGGACCTGGGTAACACTTTTTGGCAAGCGCATTTGGGTAAAAATAGAAAACGCACCTCGGTCGAGGGCTTGTTAAGCCCTCGACCGAGGTCTTAATATCTCAACCGAGGTTTTATCAATCCCTCGATCGAGGTATTTAGATACCTCGGTCGAGGGCTTAAAAAAATAGACTTAGCCCTCATTCAAACAAATGGCAAATTTCCTGTGCCTTGAAGAGGTGTAAACCCTACCATTCCTAGGACATAATTGAGCGGAGTTGATACCGATAGATTCACCAACGAATCTTATATCCATTGACGTATCATACACGCATTTTGGCATTCATATGCTATTTATTTTTTAATTACTTCTAAAACTTATACTTAGAAAACCACACTGCAACTTCG
>LPNX010860134.1:101327-126799 GCA_001517045.1 Pseudotsuga menziesii
AATAAAAAATAATTTTTACTGATTTAAATAGTATATCTTTATTTCAAATTAATTATTAAAATAAAAATAAGCTTTACTGTTAATTGAATAATATATTAATATTTGAATTTAATTATTAAAATAAAGATTAATTTTATTCTAAATTAAATAATTTATTAATATTTCAATTTAATTATTAAAATGAAGATAAACTTTACTCTTAATTAAATGGGATAAAAAATTAATGCAATGTACAAAATAGCTTTCTAATTTATTATTCACTTATTAATTATTAATTAATAGAGTGTACATAAATCTTTTTGAATTTAGTATTCATCAATTAGATAAATAATATGTTTTCAGTACCAATAATAATTTATTTAAATTTGTTTTTCTTTTTATTTAAATTTTTTTTTTACAACTCTCTCTTCTTGTATTTATTTTGAAATTTTAATTTTATGAGTGTGGCATTTTATATTTATTTTGAAATTTTAATTATTGTGGCATTTTATATTTATTTTGAAATTTTAAAATTTTAATTATTATGAATGTGCCCTTTTGCAATTGTTGTAGTAGAATGAAGAAAATGTCTAAATGTAATATTTCAATTTTTTTTATAAAATTCATTTTTCATAATCTTTTTTATTTTTATTATATTTATAAAATAATAAAAAATTTATTGTTTAGATAGAAATTATTGTTTTTATTTTTAGTTAATTTGGTGCACATATATTTAATATTTAAAAATGTTTTAAACATTAACTAAAGTTTTAGTTTTTTAATTTTAATTTTTAAAGTTTTTTTTAATATAATCTTTATGATGACAAAAAATAAAGATTAAATAAATTAAAAAACAATATTATTTATATTGATGACACTTGTTTATAAAAATATCACAAAAAACTATAGAAAAAAAACTAGGCAATTTCAGTATTTTTGTCTTTTTCTTGATTATTCCCTTCCAATGACTTACATTTCAAATCTATCAAAACAAAATTTTACTTAAAAATCCAACCAATAACGAAAGCTACGAAGCTGGTATGCTTTTGTGGAAGGACCATGGGACTCGTATAAATGAACAACCTAGGGAAAATTGTCCAATCCCTCATATTCCAACACGCCAATCTTACCATCTCTTGTTTGGGTGTAACATACCAATTTCTCTCATTACTATAAAATGAAATGAAATGGGGTATGAAGTTTTACCTATGATTTCATTATGTAGTATTACTACTACATAAAAGATATTGACACACTTTAATAATTAGACCCAAACTTAATTTCTTAATTTCTTTAAACATAGTCAATAAAATAAAGGTTGACTATTATTTATAGTTAACAAATTCAAACATAGATGTTAAACATAAGGAAGTAATTATTCCATGATGATAGTATTCATTTACATCTACCACTCTTTTAGACACTAAATTCTCTTGAGTTTAACTTAACATATCACAAAGTTCTTATCAATTATTATTTCTACCTCTTTAAATATTGGTAGCATGGTGACCCAATCATAGTAATATTTTTCTATCGATTCCCTTCCAATGATTTACATTTCAAGTCGATCAAAACAAAATTCTATGGTAGAAAATTCCACCAATAGCAAAAGTTGCGATGTTGGATTCTTTCAAACTGAAGATATATTAGTTCCACAACTAGGAGAGGAGCATGGCATCCTACAACTCTTGGGAAGTATTGATTTTTGGCTAAATTATTTCGTATACTTTTGTGGAGGAACTATGGGACTCGTATATATGAACAACCAGGGGATTTTGTTTCCAATTCCTTGGATATTCCAAGACGCCAATCTTAGTATCTCTTGTTTCGGTTTAACATACCCGATTCTCTCATTACTATAAAGTGAAATGGGGTATTTTAACAAACCAGAAATAACATAAATTTTTATTTTTAATTAATACTTAATTGTACCATGGTGTAAGCAATAATTCCAGCAATTGTAAAAGATCTTATCTAAGGGAAAAGTGACTTAAACTCTCATATTTTTTTCCTTATAGTGTGGCTCATGGTTAATATGGTGTCATTCAAGGTTCTTATCTCTTTGTTTTTATGGATATGAAAAGGGGGTTAAACAAGTGACTTACCTAGTGTTATGCTAACTCCATTTTCTTTCATTTGCAAGTATTCTAAGCATGGGGTTGTAACCTGGTCAATGTATGACCCCTTAAAAAAATCTAGAACTAAGATCTACTACTAACATTACCCAAAGTTTTTAAACAAAGAATAGAAAAAGATTTTCAAAGGTTATAATTCCAATATTATGTTGATAATCCCGAGGTTATGGTGGAATAGAACTGGCGCTTCACTTTTTAGACCAGGGAGAGGGTTTTTACTCTACCAAATTACACTTATAGTTTTCCCTGAGTTTTGTTTTGGAATGGGAAGTGGGGTTTCAGTTTCTCTAGGGTCTTAGAGTTCCTTATTTGAACTGTGCAATAGTGGCTATACTGCTCCAACATGCTCCAACATCGCTGTGGGAGAACAATCTAATGGCGAGGGAAATGATCTAGTGGCTTGTACTATCCATTGATCGTTGAAAACTAAATTGGTTCCATCACTAACATAATCTCAAGCATTGCTTCCTATCAGTGGTATAGAGGATTAACATTATTCCATATTCTATATTTATTTCATGGAAGTGTTAAAAGGAAAGGATTTTACGGATCTAGGGTTAGAGTTGGCCTTCTCAAATTCAGATATGGATTTATCCCTACTCAGTTCGAAATTCCATGTAAGCAACTCCTTCCTAAAACCTATCCTTTCATTTAAATTTCTTTTTAACTATACATTTTTTTTATTCACCATTTAACAACTTTGTTTGTGTGCGCCACACTGTTGTCGCAGCGAAAATATTGGTGTTTTACTGGGATGGATACATATTGGATACTCTTGTAAGTCCTTGTTTAGACTCTCTATCATGCCCATGTTGTTTGAGTAGATGGAGGCATGAAGCTTGAAGCTACGACTAATATTTCTTCATGGTAAAGACTAATGATTTCGGGTTCACCTTTGAGGATGAAGAAATGGGTTTTTAAGTTAACATTTCTCTTCCTTACTGTAAATTTAATAAGAATAATGATGCCACTATATTTTCTTTATTAAAGTTTAAGAAAATTATAGTAATTATGTAAAGGGTTGTTTTGGCACTTGTTACAATTCGATACTTATGTGAATTCTCATAGGTATTTGGTTGTAATGGAGGTTCTTCATTAAATATGTATAAATTCTTTTTCTGCTACAGTAATTTGCGACCTATATAGTTCAATACTTATGGGTATTATTTGTAGTTATTTAGTTATATGCATTTATTATATAAATCATTGTTTTTCAATGTGGTTCACAAACCCCCAGGGGGTTTCTATGTCTAGGCGAATAGATCATGGGGGTCCCACTCAAAGGGGATTCAACCCTCGCTCTGGTTATAGAGATAACCATATGGGGACATCAAGTGAGGGCCTTATATATCAATTTATATCCACCTAAGGATTTGACCGCAAGACCTTTTGGTTACAACTTACAACACTCAACCACTTGAGCCAGCCCACCAGTCTCTGTTATAAATAATTTACAGCCCGTGTATTAGATGAGTGTAAAAATTTCTTCCTTTATTCGTTAATTAGATTAACCCTAGTTCATTGTATAATTCAGAAGCTTTACCTTAATCTTAAAAAAAAAATACCAAATATTTTCTAGGATTTTGATCTAGGTTAGGGTTTCACACTTTTATCTTCACTAGATAGTTTTCAACTATACATTTGTCTATTATCAAACCACTTTCAAACAATAATCAATCATATACTAACTAATATTGTTCTTGAAAATTAAATGCAGTCTTATAAATATTTCATCATAGTAAAATGTGCCAGTTCCTAAACTCGTTAGTACTAAGCCCTTATTCATGACAAAGAACTAAAATATAAGTAGAAGCATATTTCCATGATTATAAGCAAACATAGATTCATTTTTCTAGTGAACATATATGAACTCTACCTGAAACTTGGAAATCAACAGCCATACACCACCCGACCTTAGGAAACTCAAAACTTTACAGGCTGCAAGAGTTCCACCCCCTTGCCCAAAATCTTGAGTTTAAGAGTCACTTCTTTCACCTTTAAGTTTCCACCTGTCTAAATGGATAAAGTTTAATTATTTCAGAACCGAGCTCTTTAAAGAGCTCACTAGAGGTTCTATTTTAGATCCTCGCATCTCTCATATGTTCACTGGAAGCTCTATGCTATTTCTAATCTTTCATAGATCCTACAACGCACTTAATGATCTCTGGAAACTCTCTTTCTCTCTTTTATTCTTTCTTATGCATGCCTCTTCCTTTCCTTACCTAGAACTTTTAAAAGCTAATAACTACCTCTCCCTAAGACTGTCTAGTTGTCTTCATAAAGATGGCTGAGGATTTAGTTACTTCCTTAAACTTAGGTTTCTGTCAATTAACTACATGGATGTCTAACTTTCGTATTCAGATCATATTTATTTTAAAAATAAATTTATACCAAAATTATTAGTTTCCATCAAATAAACGCAATTTAAATAAAGTTACTTAAAAATGTTAAAAGGGGCTATTACAATCCTCCCCTCCTAAAGATTTGCACTATCCTCGGTGCTTAATCAATCTTATCATAATCTTGAAATAGGACAGGGTAAACTTGTCTCATAACCTCCTCTCTTTACCAGGTAGCTTCCTTAGCGTGCAATGTTTCCATTGAAATTTAACTTGTACGATAGCTTGCATCTGAAGCATAACCTCTCCATTGTCTAGAATGCACATTGGTTCCATGTGAAATTCGCCCTACGATTCCACCTGTACATTATTCCAATCAATGATATGAGATTGATTAGCTACATATTTTTTTAATAAAGAAACATGGAAAACATCATGAACTCTTTTATAAGGAGGTAGAGCCAATTGATTCGCTATAGGCCATATCCTAGCCATTATTTCAAAAGGTCCCACATATCTGGATGCAAGTTTGTCATATAATCCTTCTCTTAACGTACTTTTCTTTGGTTTGATTCTTTGGAATACATGTTCCCCTACATTGTATTCTTTAGTTGTTCTCTTCTTGTCTACATAACTTTTATGCATGTCCTGTGCTGCCTTTAAATTTTGTTTTATTTGTTATAACATTGTTTCCATCTATGCCAACATTTAGGGCCTAAAACTATTATATCTTCAAGATTACCCAAACTCAAGTGTACTTTACACCACCTTCCATAGAAAACTTCAAAAGGACTCATCTTGAGAGAAGCCTGATAATTGTTATTATATAAAAATTCCACTCAATGAATTTAGTCCTCTCATTTACCTATTTGATTCATTACATACATCCTTAGCATATCTTCTAGTATATTATTTACCCGTTCAATACGTCCTTTTGTTTGAGGATGGTAGGTTGTACTAAAATTTAACTTTGTATCCATATTTTTATATAGGGATGTCCATAAATTTAAGGTAAATTTTCCATCTCGACCAGTGATAATTATTTTCGGTATTCCATGAAGTCTGAAAATCTCTTTCATGAATATGTTAGCAATGTTTATGGATTTATAAGTTGATTTTATGGTATAAAATGTGTAACTTTGCTTAATTTATCTAGTAGAACCATAATAGATTCATTATGCTCCTTTGTTTTAGGTGGCCCAGTGATGAAGTACATGGTTATAGTTTCCCATTTCCATTCAGGAATGGGCATAGGCCACAATAATCTAGCGCAATGGATTATCATGTAACTCACTGAAGATTATTTGTCTTAGGTTAGACTGATTGGGTACATAAATTCAGTTTTTGAAGCACATAAATCCTTCTGTATCAATATGATATGCACTATCCTTAGTATTATCATATCCGAGGGTACATTTTTCCATCAGCCTATTATACTCATAATCACTACTTGATACTGTTTTCAACATTATTTTAAATCCTGACTCATACCCACTAATTAATACATCTTGCAATTCATGTTGTTGTCGACTGAGTCCATCTACTACTATGTTTTCTTTTCCTTTTATATTTCTAATTTCAAAATCATACTCGCTCAGAAATGCAAGCCATCTAGCTTGGCGTGCATTTAATTTTTTATGAAGAAACAAGTATTTTAACCCGATATTATCAGTTAACAACATGAGATTATTGCCCACCAAATAACATCGCCAAATTTCAAGGGCATGGATGATAGCTTCAAATTCCATGTCATGTACCACATATTTTATTCTCCTTCAACTTTCAAAACTCGTAGGAGATCACATGACCCTCCTAAGACAAAACCCTTCCCAGACCATCTTTACTTGCATCAATGCACACTACAAAGTCTTTATTTTGATTAACAATTCTTAGTATAGGTGTTGTTGTCAGTAAATGTTTGAATTTATCCAAGTTGTGTTAACATTGCTGACTCCATAAAAAACAAACACTTTTATTTTGAAGGGTTGTTATAGGATGATCTATTCTGGAAAAAGTTTCTATACATATGCGATAATATCCTGTTAATCCCTTGATGGATCTGATATCGTGTACATCCTTCGGTACTATCCATTCTATAATAGACTTGATTTTAGCATGATCAACTACTACCCCTTTTGTTGAAATGACATGTCCCAAATATTGTATTTCTCTTTTATAAAAATCACATTTACTAAGTTTCGCGTATAGGTAATGTTATCTCAAAATTTGCAAAAATTTTCGTAAATGTTCTTCACGTTCTTTCTCATTCTTTGAATATATTAAAATATCATCAATAAATCATAGAATAAATTTATCCAAAAATTTACTTAGCGCATTATTCATCATATTCCTAAATGTTGCAAGGGAATTAGTCAATTCAAAAGGCATCACAAAAAATTCATAGTGTCCATATCTTATTTGAAAATAATTTTTATGGATATCTTCTTCTTTAACCCATACTTGATGACACCCTGACCTAAGTTAAAGTTTTTAGAAGATTTTGGCTCCACCAATCCGATCAAACAGTTCGTCGATTCTTGGTAATGGGTATTTTTTCTTAATTGTCATTTTGTTTAGTTGTCTGTAATCTATGCACATTTTGAAAGTGTCGTCTTTCTTTTTAACAAACAGGACCAGTTCTCTCCAATGTGACACACTGGGTCAAGAATATACTTCTCATCAACTAACTGCTGTAATTGCATTCTTAGTTCTGTTAGTTCTAAAATACTCATACTGTAAGGAGCTCGTGATATAGGTGTTGATCCAGACTTTAAATCTATTGTAAATTCTAAATCTCTCTTAGGAGGAAATCCTGGTATCTCATGGGGAAACACATCTTGGAATTCCTTAAGGATAGGGAATTGATCTAATCTTATTTTCAATTTCTCAGGTTCATTTTCTACTATTTTGATTGCATAAAGATGACTTCATTTCGTAATACACTTTTTGAGTTGCACAACAGAAATTTTTCGGATGGATATAGGTATGTTTATTCCTTTTATGGTATGATAATTGTCTTCCTCATCAATGTAGCCAAAATTTTTATGTAAACAATCGCTGAAGTTTTTATGATATTCTAACCAATCCATCCCGATCAAAATGTCATAAGATCCTAAAGGAAGTATGTTCAAGTCGACTGTTGTGTCCATCTCTCTAAAACTTAGTTTAAAATCCTTTACCAACTCTGTAACTTTTCTTTTTACTCCTATTGCTAGTTGTACGAACCATTCATCTTTTTGTTTTTCTTTTAATAGTTTACATTTCTGAACTACTCTTGGAGCAATGTAACTTAAACTAGCTCCCGAATCAATAAGAATAGAAACAGGCGTGTTTAAAATTTAACCTCCTACTTCCAACATGGAGTTTTGATGGTATTCCCGGTGGTCTTCCAAAGCAACATTAATTCGAGGTACGTTTCTGGATATATCATTGATTGTGGAAGCTTCCTGCAACATGTTTAAGGGGACCATTTTTCTATTAGGATTATGGGGGAAATTTCTGTATAAATGAGGTCCATTGTAGCCTCAACATTTGATTTCTTTTGTAATATTATCCCCTCTGCTACTAAAAGTTCCTACACCTTTTATTCCATTGTTTACGTTTGAACCCGATATTTTATAATTTTTATCTGAATAACTCCTGGTTCCTTTCCTAAAAGCGGAAGGTTTAAATCCCTTCTTATGTTGATCCCTCTTTCTGTTCCTTTTGTTTTGACAATCCCTATTTAGTTCAGATCTTTGTTTAAATAAAATACAGCAAAGTTTATCCTTCTAAATTGCTTCATCCATTGTCTTGGGCATGTCAAATTCAATTTTATCCTTGTAATCCGGAGGTAGGAAATTGATAAACCGATTAAATTTTGATTTTTCATCTTTCAGGTATGGTACATAATGTTGTAGAATGACAAATTTAGTTATGAACTACTACATAGTTGATTGTCCCAACCTTAGGTCATTGAATTATTTGTCTTTTTCATCATAATATTGTTCTAACATGTATTTATTTTTAAATAGTTTCTTAAACAACTTCCTACTTAACTCCTTACTGCGTATGTTATTTACGCGTTTTGCTTCCTTCCACCCCTCGCAGCTTTCTTGTTTAGTTGGAAAAAAGCCAAACATGCCTTCAAGTTATGATCATAATTGTATACTTGAAAATAACACTTTATGTTTAATAACCAAGCTTCAGTAGCCTCTTCATATTCCCCATCAAATATCGGAGGTCTTAATTTCTTAAACTCCCCTTATAGTTCCACGGATAGGCTCCCTTTTGTTTCTTATATTTTGTTTCATCGTCTTTCTTTAATTCTCTATAGATCATTCAAAGGTTCTCTATGGTTTCTTCACTACTGCAATTTTTGGTATCCTCCTTACTTTTATACCCCATACTACAAGAGATTTGACTATTATTTTTATGTGGTGCTTGTTCTGTTAAATTTTTTGAGATTGACATTCATCTCTTCTTGATCTGATTTGAAATTCATTTACCTCTTCTTGATTTGATTTGGAATTCATCAATTTAACATTATACGCCTTAAGTTTGTCTAAATCAACCTTCAAACATCTCATAGCCTCTAACATTTCTGGTTGGATCTCAGTGTTACGTTTTTCTTCAAGTTCTACATAGAGGCTTGCATTTTCTAGTCTGGCATACCCTAAGGTACTGGTTAGTCATCCATGATTCGACTTGGTTCAACCGTTGATATGTCTGTCTACAACAAGTTTTTTTTTGTTAAATTTAAAAATTATATTATCTATACTTTAGCATTTGAACTAAAAGATTATATATATATGAAATTAATTAAGTTTGTGTATGGCCCCAATAGGTCCAACTGTTATAACCTCACTCTGATACTATTTCTAACAAACCTACAATAACATTATTTTATTTTATTTTATTTTTATTAATATTTATTGGTACCATGGTGTAAGCAATAATTCCAGTAAAAGTAAAATATTTTCTCTAAGGGAAAAGTGACTTAAAATCTAAGCTCTTTTTCCTTAGAGAGTGGTTAGTGGTTAATATGGTGTCATTCAAGGTTCATATCTCTTTGTTTCTATGGATATGAAAGGGAGTTAAACTAGTGACTTACCTAGCATTATGCTAACTCCATTTTCTTTCATTTGCAGGTCCTCTAAGCATGGGGGTGTATCCTGGTCAATGTATGACCCCTTAAAAAAATCTAGAACTAAGATATACTATTAACCTTACCCCAAAGTTTTTAAACACACAATAGAAAACAATTCTCTAAGGTTAAAATTCTAATATTACGTTGATCATCCTAAGGCTATGGTGGAATATTGTTGGCCCTTCACTTTTTGGACCACGATGATGGTAAGTTACTTTACCTAATTACACTTATAGTTTTCGCTAAGTTTTGTTTTGAACTGGGAAGTGGGGTTTAAGATGCTCTAGGGTTGTTGAGTTCCTTGTTTGAACTGTGCAACAGTGGCTATAATGCTTCAATGTCGCCATGGGAGAATAATATAATGGAGAGGGAATCCATCTAGTGGCATGCATTATCCATTGATGGTTGGAAAATAGATTGGTTCCATCGTTTAGATAATCTCAAGCATTGATTCCTATCAGTGGTATAGAGGTTTACCATTCTTAGGTATTTTTCATTTTCTTCATGGAAGTGTTAAAGGGAAAGGATTTTATAGATCTAGGATTACACTTAGACTTCTCAAATTCAGATCTAGATTTCTCTCTACTCAGTTTGAAATTCCAAGTGAGTAACTCTTCCGCAGAACCTACCCTTGCATTAAAATTTCTTTTTAACTATGCAGTTTATTTTTGTTCACAGTTTAACGACTTTGTTTGTGTATGCTAGACCATTGTTGTAGCAAAAGGCTTGATGTTTTGATGGGAAGGATACATAATAGATCTTTGTTTAAGTCCTTGTTTAGCCTCTCTGTCATTCCCATATTGTTTGAGTAGATGTATGTGTGAATATTAGAGCTACAAATGATATTCACTCATCGTAAAGGATAATGATTTTGGGTTTACCAGTGAGGATGAAGGGCTGGTTTTTTAAGTTAACATTCCTCTTCCTTACTGTGTCACTATATTTTCCTTATTAGGGATTAAAAACATTACCGTAATTATGTAAAGGGTTGTTTCGGCACTTGTGACAATTCGATACTTATGTGGATTCTCGTAGTTATTTGGTTGTATTAGTGAGTCTTCATTAAATATGTATAAATGTGTTTTCTAGCCATTTACAACTTATGCAGTTCGATACTTATGGCGACTATTTGTAGTTATTCAGTTATGTGTTTCTACTATAAATCGTTTACAGCCTGTGTATTAGGTGAATGTAAAAATTCCTTCTTTTTGTTAATTATATTAACCCTAGTTCATTGTATAATTCAGAAGCTTTACCTTAATCTTAAAAAAATACTACCAAATATTTTCTATGGTTTTGATGTAGGTTAGGGTTTAATACTTTTATCTACATTGGCTAGTTTCCATCTATACATTTGTCTATTATCAAACCCCTTTGAATTAATAATAATTCATAATACTAACTAATATTGTTCATGAAAATTAAATGCAGTCTTATAAATTTTTCATCATACTAAATTATCTCAGTTCCTAAACTGTTGTAATGTTTAGATACCATGTAATAATATCAACTCCAACTTTATGAGAACATATGCTAATAACCAACACTAAAAATAGATCTTGCTATTAAGATCATTCTCACAAGCATAGACAAGAAAAATAGAGAGAAGAATAGAAATTGAATCACATGAATGAAGAGATGAATATTTGAGTCTATCCTTCCATTGAATCATGATGAATAATAGTGTAAATAAATAGTACATCCCTCAAAGGTAAAATCAAGTTGTATTGGAGTCAACTCATCATGCTAAAAAGTATGGACAAGTTTACTAAATATGATAAACCCTAGTAGGTGGCTAAACAAATTCCCAAATAAGTCAAGGACCTCACGAATTAGAAAAATCATGAGTGAGTTTTCAAGAGTGATGGAAAAACATTCTAATCTTGGAAAATGGAGAGAAAATCATGGAGGATGGGTTGACAACAAAAGATACTAGTTTCCTTGTTGACTAGCTTTACCTTATCCACATAAAAGCTAGATAAAAGCATAATAAGGCATAATATGTAGGAAAGTGAAGTTACTAATTCTGGAAGTCAATAAAGTGGTCAAGATAAACCCAAAATCAAAATTAAATCATTCCTGGGGTATAGATGGAAAGTGTTGACTTTGTAGTGCAAGTGGATGTCAAATATCTAGGATAGTGGGTAGGAAATTGATCAAAATTGATTAAATACTTTATCCTAAGTTATGAAGTGGGTTTATTAAATTCCCACACCCTCTTTTAAGTATAAATTTATGATGGTATGTCAAAAATATAGGTGTATATAGGGCCCAACAACAAGGTTATGGTCACCCTTTACAATTATTCATGTCCAGAAAAGTGAGGAAAGAGGCAAAACCACATGGGGAAAATCCTCCCTCAAGAAAGGACAAGGTACAAAATTTTGAACAATATGCCTACAACATATATTTATATTCAGTTGAATGAGTTGAGTGAATTGATTCCAGTGAAATACTTGATGAAGATGCTTGTAGTCTCCATGATCATGCACTAGATGTAGAATCTACAAGAAAGAAGATGAGAGACTCCTTTGTTGTCCCTTTTCAGGGTTGCCCAATTTTTTGAATGGAAGCTGAAATAGAGTATGCATCTTATACATTTTAAAAACATTTATTAGTGATATTTGACACAGACATACATACATAATTAGATAGCTATGTGGGATATATAACCCTACTTGCGGCTGGAATTTCACATTCACATCTCTAAGCTCTACGTTTTTAGAACTCTTAACATGCATATTATCTTTGGCCTACAAATAAAGTTTTTTTTTCTTCTGCTTGAATACACAGGCACTTGGGATTTTCATTAATATATAGTATATAGTCTTGGTATTTTTAGGGAGCTCTTATTTAATATAGGATGTTGAATAAACTAATAATTAGAGAGTCTAGCTGGACCTCTAAGAGCTTTTGTATAGCGTGGTTGGGTAAAGATAACAACTTGCCATGACCCAAGGGTAGAATATAATTTGAACTGCATATTGTCTTTCTTGTGTTGATAAATCTGTTTCTGATATTTAATAGATGTGATGCAATATGATGTATGTTTGACAATCATCAGAAAAACATACCGGTGCCTTATGGAAGGATGGAGATAGGGACATGGCCTTGGATGTTTAATAACTGGATTTTCTACTATGAGCTTTATTTATACTTCGAAGGACATTTTCAATAGGGTGTTATAAAATGTGGAGCAACATTCATCAACTGTAGCAGAGGTGTTTGGGTTGACACATTATAATAGGAGTAATAATCCTTCAACATGGAGTAATTGACATTGCCAAGGATCGAGGAAGGAAGAGTATAGAAGCTGCAGAAGTTTTTAATCTCATGAGTCTCAGGGTTTTAAACCACCTAACTGTCAATAAAATATTCAGTAGGAAACAACCAGCTATCCACATCATCTTCATTGAAATCTGGGGCGACAACAAACTGGGACAAGTATTTGTGCAGAAGACGTGTGACTGCAGGGACATCATGCCTTTCCATTTCCCTGAAACTAGGAGTCATAGTTGTCTCCAGCAACGGATAAAATTTTATAGTCTTACCCATAGTCATCAAATCCCTGAGTCTGGAGAATCCAACATCGATGAGCTTCTTAGGATTTAAGGAACTGTGCCAGTAGTGAAAAGTAGCAATTGGAGTTAGGAGGAGGACCCCTCATATTTTGGTAGGTTTTTAATGAAACTGGCTCTACCTATTAAGCTCGTTATCTCTATGCTATTGGTGCTTTCTATTCTTCTGTTGGTTTTGGGTCAACTCGATATCAAAATATGATTGCAACAAAGTCATCCAGTGGAACCAAAATATTAATAGGCTCTCTCTATGACGGGAGGACAAATAAAAGCAGCAAGAGAAAGGCTACGTTTGCACTTTAACAATTACCAGCCACTCCTCCCTATAAATTTTTTAGCTTGAGATTCAAACTTATATAAGGTAAGCATATCACTCTTTAAAACCAGAATATCAATCTCTCTCATGAAGGCCAGAAACTGCTTCTATATCTTGAAAATCCGGGGGAGCTCACTACCTTTTACCTTCTTTTACCCATATTTTCTGCAATTGTAACCATCCTCTTATGGTCTCCCAATTATTGTATGAGGAGATGAACCCTTTTGTTCACCTTCTCGAATTCGTAATTGACTATCTGAACCTTGCATTTGCCCTTGATCTTTTGAAGGATCAGTATATTCTATAGGAAAATATTGAGGAACATATAAAGGAGGGACAACTTGTAAATGAGGAACACATTGCACATCTTTGACAACATTGCTAGACATGCTGATTCAGGCAAAGAATATGCCACGAGCTCTTTTGTTTCAGTAGAGTATTGCACAGCCTACTCCCAAAGCTGAGACTTGCCTTGGGCTGGAATAGGAGCTCGACCCTGGCCCTGTGCTTGAGTTTTGACTTGAGAAGCAGCTTGATTGTGAGCCTTGTTTTCAGCCTGCAAGAGGGCTTGAGCTTCATCCTGATTTTGAGCTTGAGTATAAGCTTTAACATGGGCCTGATTTTGAAATCGAGCATACATTTGAGCCTGTCCTTGGGAATGGGACTGATTATGCATCTGACTCCTAAGTATCAAATGGAGCCCAAGTATGAGACTTTTCCTGAACCTAGAATCCACCACTAGCTTGTTGTTGACTGGAGCTAAAAGTAGACTTGATAGGATACAAAATCACAGTTAACTTGGAAAGCTCTATAAGATTATTCAATCAAACAAACCAGACCCAAAGTTGAATTATATTACTAAAAACTAATTTTTTTGTCTGAAGCACAAGATCTACTACTATAAACAAATTATGTACATAATAATTTATCATTTTTATTTGACATAAAATGATTTCAAACAATTATTGCATGCCATCTAATATGTATAAAGCACATCAACAATATTTAATGTGCTCGTCACTTCTCTGCTTATTCTATTTCACAAGGATAATATTTCGCCCTCTTGCATGAGTAAAAAATATGCCATTTATTTTTGTTTATGTTTTATTTACAACATTTCATAAATACCTTAGCAAGTTAGCATTGAACAATGACATGTACATTATGTAGATAATAAATGCTTCAAATCCAAGAAGAGTACACATTTCCAAATGACAATTTTAATTTCCTGTCCTAACTCTTTGAACCATTGATAACTTACAAAATTTTGATGAATTTATTTGGATTGGGAAAACATGCATGCATAGAAATATTGAAAGTCTCAGTAGCTTTTTCGAATGATCCTATTGACTATTACATATTCATAGCAGTTTTTTTTGGAATATTACAAAAAAAAGCCAACATTTGAATCCTAGATATTATTTTCCAACAGAGATCAGAAAGTGTAGAGAGTACATCTTATCTTGTAGTTTTTTTCACAATGTGCATTCAATTGAAAACAATAAAAAATATGCTTAAATATGAAGTGGGAAGAAGATCCTTACTAGGCCTCCTAGGGGCGACAGGCACGAAGAAAGGCCAGATTCAACATGAGGCTTGAAAATGAATGAGGACGAGGTACCATCCTCGTAACTCTTCTCCTTTAAACCATAAGAACAAGAATTTAGTGGAGGGGATAACGAACTTTCATTCAATAAAAGGTGGCAGAGGAAATGAACCCGTTGTTTGAGACTACTCTGCCTGCATCATACTCATTCACGTCATCAAAAGAAAGAGAGGAAAAAATTAAATCCACAACAATGCTTCATAACACTTCTAATAATGAGAGAAAAATAAACCATGAATTGAAAATCTTCCTACGTTGAGGAAGAAATTCACAGTAATGTAACGTTCTGAATGAAAGAATAAGAATGATTTTAAATTGACATCACTCAAAAATAGAGATAAGACAGTTGCATTGTTGTAACCATCTTTTCCCTCTATAAAAATATTAGTAGTGTAAATTAACAAAAAATATTTATGTACAGCGCAACAAAAGGTTAGGATGGGATGGCATGAAAGAAAATCACTTTTACTCGATTAAACTTCCCAAGTTATAAATGTGTAGAAGTTTGTTTTCTTCCAACATCAAATATGTGCATTAGATTACAAAGAAGATACTACAGTAAATGAAGACACGGAAGTGAAGCCTCACATTCTACATATGGCTAGTAAACTAAGCATAGATGGTTTCATCTGATCAAACAAAACTATTTTAACCAGGTAAAGTCAGATATCCATAACTGAAGCTGAGTTAAAGTGGATTTTCTTTGAGTGAAATGTAGTTATTCTTTAATAGAATGCCGAATTGATGATATCAAGTGAGGTAAGGTAAGTTATTTCTTAGCCCAACATATTGACAGGGTAAAGTTAATTCCATGAATCAATCTAATGGAGATGGGTTTCTCCAAAGGCCTGTGTCAGTATAATGAGACTAAGTTGATATAGTAACTGAGTTATGATGATTTTCTATGCATTGAAGACAACTACACTGATATAGTTGAATCCTATAACTGAAAATTAAACTGAAGTAATAGGGGGAATTCCCCTAAACAATCTAGGATAAATTTCATGACAAAAACTAAACTAATCTGTTTGAAACTGAGCACGTGTGGGTTTTTTGAAAATTTCAATGTCCAACAAAGGACCAAAAAGAAGGTCAATGGGACTAGAAATAACAATCAATGATATCAATCTATAAGGGTGCCCTAAGCTACCCTAAAAATGTCATCATATCATTACATATAAGATAATATAATTTTATTTATGTCCAACAAAGGACCAATAAGAAGGTCAGTGGGACTAGAAATAACAATCAATGATATTAATCTGTAAAGCTACCCTGAGCTACCTTGAAAGCATAAAGGAAAATATAACATGACCAACAAGAAAACATGGCCTAAATATTACAGCAAACAAGAGGAAACAGAGAGTAAAAGAAAGAATCTACCAGTCTGTAACGCAGGATGAAGAGGAAGAGGAGGATAAAAAAGTATCAACCATGATGTCAAGCAATCATAAGGATCCACTGCATGGCCTAAACATTACATCAAACAAGAGGAAAGAGAAAAGAGCATAAGAGAGCATCTAATTGTTGTAACACGACATGAAGGGGAAGAGGATAGGGAGGAAGAAGTATCAACCAACCATGGGGTCAAGCACTCATAAGGATCCACTGCATAATCTAATAATGTCCTCTAGGGAGTACCCAGGGCTGAAAGGACCTAGATGATTCTCAGAGGCATCTGGGAAATATGAACAGACATTCTCCTCATCAACACCGAGAAAAAAAATCTCATCATATGTCTCTCTTCTAGGCTATCCTATTGATCTGATCCAGGCCAAGGTAAAATATTTTTCCAACTTGAAATTAAGTATATCAACTAGATTAGTCACTTGGGTCTAGACCAAATGGTTGTGGGATTGAGTGTTATCTTCCCCACCTAGGTTCTATTCCCGTAAGTGAGATCTTGAGCTCATAATGAGTATATTGTTGTAATGAATTTGAGCATTGTTATTGACTTGGAATTATGCCCTAAAGAATCTAGAATTTACCCGGTTACCATACTTAAAATGACGGTAAGTGCCCCCAAGATAATTACCTGGAAAACAAATACATCAGTTAGAGTAACCTCCACCATTGTACTAAGTTCAAGTAGGTTTTTCTTGAATTTCTAGGAACAAATGGCAAATGGATCAACCCAGAGCAAAATTTTGAGGAATATATTGCCAAGGGTCCAAAAATAAACTTATCAAAAATATCATGGAAAATACTGGAAATTATTCCAAAATATAGGCAAGCATAAACTTGGAATTCAAAAATATCAAAAGAATCAACAACCTGAAAAGCTCAAAAAAATTGGAAATATTGGGAGAAATCAGAGATATTTGCAACACTCAGTTCTGATCAAAGGCGTCTTCTTCTTTCATTTCCCAAACGACAAACAATTAAATTAAACACTCCCAAAGAAATTCCAACAATGGTGCTTAGACACCAACCCCCACATTTTAAGGAAAAAGTAGCAAAGGGAATTTATTGTGGAAAGATCCTGCCATAGTTGTTATATTCGCTATACTACTTGCACTTTAGACCATAGTAGCTTCCTCCGGCTGTAGAGTAATTATACTTACTATCCCTTAGAGTAATAACTACTAGCCCTATACATACTAGCAGCTTGAGTTTACGTAGTAGGTCTACTTGCTTTAGTCCACATGCAGTAGAGACTGCTGTAGAGTTGGTTCATTTATTTCGGGCATCCCTCACCCTCCCTCTGGTCAGGAGAGCTCTTTTTCCTCAACAAATAAGTAACCTAAACTTTTAGTTGCTAAATTGACCATTTTTATTTAGTCAGGTTAATTACACTGGGTGTTGCGTTCATTCTTTATGCACCATAAATCTCTTTGTCAGCTTTCCATATGTTCTCCAAATGCACCCTCCTGGTAACCTTCTTGATCAGAATAGGGGCAAGTCTCTTGGATCGAAGCTTCTTTTGGACACATAGGAAATTGATCTCTGCCTTCAGGACAGACTGATCCCTAACCCTGATCCTGGCAGAGACCCCTGTGATGAAAGCCACCAGCTTCCTGGTGGTATTAACCCGAACACCGATATGCCAACTCATGAAATAGACAGAAGGCCTAAGAGCCCATCTCAAGAACTCCTTAGAGTAATCAAATATAAACATGTTCTCATCATCATCCACATAGTTATTAGTCAAGAGATTGTAAATCTCCATAGAGGTCTCGTCCTTATTGATATCACAAGTACACCATTCATACGGGCTTGGCAGATTATAGGGCTCCTACCTAACTTCAGACAAAGGAGTGGGATCCTCTATTGGGCCTTCAAACAATTCTGAATGTCCTTGAATTGGCCTACTGGTTGTGTTTCTAGAAATTTGTGTTTTTTTGCTAAAGAAAGAGCATTATGTTCCTTCTTGATAAGATTCTCAATGGACTCATTAATCTCAATGGGAAAATTCTCATTTGGGCTTTCGGAGGAGAAGATTTGTTTCCTACCATATTGATCGGCAATCCAAAAACTATTCAAATGGGTATTGAAAAAGAGAAAAGAGAACGAATTCCATCAAACAAACATGAAGAAGTTTATAAATTTATTGCTACCGTAGGAGAATCCATCCATCAAAATACCCAAAAACAAAAGGATCCAAGAAGCAAAACCAAAAGAAAATGAAAATGCCCAAAAACAAAAGGATCCAAAAGAAAACGAAAATTGCAAATCCAACAACCAAGTTGTGAATAGAATCATCAAAATTACAGTCTTTTCCATGGTAGTTTTTGATGTTGCCTCAGTTTGTACTTCTGGATCGTCTACAAGTGCCCTAGCTAAGCTAAGCCGGGAAAACAAAAATTTCAGTTAAAAATATTGAAAACTCATTACAAATAAAAACAAAGACATGTATTGGAATTGAGGAATTTTTTTATATCTTTCATAATTAAATCAATCAAATTTTTAAAGTCAAATAAATTATTCACCCATCTCTTAATATTTTATTACTTAATTAACTTTTTCATTATTCTATAAAAACATTCTTAATATTTTATAACTTAATCAACCTTTTCACTATTCTATAAAAACTCAATCCAAAATAATGAAAAGTAAATATAGGTAAAGGAAAGAAAAACTCGACAAATAAAGAATAATGAAAACTAAATATAGATAAAGAAATCTTATTTAATCTTTAACATCATTAAACCAATTATTTTTTAAGTCAATTAAATCACTTATACGGATTCTTCAATATTCATAACTTATTGGTTGTGTTGAAAAAATAAGAGTTTCAATATAATAAAATAAAATAACTCAAAAAATTTCCTAATTAATATTAGTATATAGTTTTATATATTGTAATTTGTAGCACAATAAGTTGTTGATTAAAATTATAATCCATTTAAAATATATAGATAGAATTTATAAATAGAATTGGATTATAAAGTTGAATTTTTATTTTATTTCAAAAGTAGTCGTTTATTATTCAATATGTAATATAGTTGTTAAGAAAAGTAAAGGACAGTTTTTAACTTAAAATTTCATTATATAAGAGTATTTTTTTAATTAAAGCCTGATTGTTGAAGAGTTAATTTTTCATAAAAATTTCATTACTGAAGGTCATAATTCTAGACAAAAAGTTCTTTGATGGGGAGTATAAAACCCAAAAACGTCAAAAGAAATTGTTAGACAGGCAAAGATGTATCCAAATTCCAAACCTGCCACCAACTATATATAAACCCTCCCATATTTTCCTCCATGCCGCTCTTCATCATGTCAGGGATTGGTAATGCACAATGTCGATACATTATGGCTCCCATTCTATGCATAGTGCATTTCCCTAATGCTTATTAATTATTATAACTTGCAAATTATGACACTATTTATATCACCCATATGTTTTATTGCTTTGGTTTTTTCCATTAGTGGTCTTGTCGAGCCTTATAAAAACTTATATAATTATATGCCAAGGTCATGTCCAAATTAACATATAGCTGGGTTGCATTAATTCAATTTTGTTATTATAGGGACGTGTAAATATATATTATATATATGTTAGAATTTAATAAAATGTACAAACTTCTTGTCAAATTTGTAATTTTTTTCATTGTCAGAGTGATAACTAAAAATGACCAAATAAATGACCAATAGTTATGTGGTGATTTTTAGTTTAGATATCCCATGACCAAATTTGGTCATTTATCTTGGTCATTTTTAGTTGGTTTTTATCCCGTGACCAAAAGTGGTCATTTATCTTGGTCTTTTTTAGTTAGTCCACTTAAATTTATCAATTTTGGTCATTTATCCCTTGAAAAAAACTATAATGACCAAAACTTTTGGTCTCCTGGTCTCTAATCTCTCATTTTCCACTAATGGACCTAAAAAAATTATATATTCAAGATTACCCAAACTCAAGGGTACTTTACACCATCTTCCATACAAAACTTCAAAAAGACTCATCTTGAAAGAATTTTGATAATTATACACAAATTCTACTAAATGAATATAGTCCTCTCATTTACATGGTTGATACATTACGTACATCCTTAACATATCTTCGAGTATCTAATTTACCAGTTCAGTCTATCCCTTTGTTTGAGGATGGTAGGTTGTACTAAAATTTAACTTTGTATCCATATCTTTATATAGGGATGTCCAAAAATTTGAGGTAAGTTTTGTGTCTTGATCAGTCATAATTGTTTTTGGTATTCCATGAAGTCTCAAAATCTCTTCCTTGAATATGTTAGCAATGCTTATGGCTTTATAAGTTGATTTTACCATATAAAATGTGATGCTTTGCTTAACTTATATACTACAAGCATAATAGAGTCATTATGATCCTTTGTTTTAGGTAGCCTAGTGATGAAATCCATGGTTATAGTTTCCCATTTCCATTCAGGAATGGGTATAGGCCGCAATAATCCAGCTGGATGGATTATCATGTAACGGGCCTGACGATTATTTGTTTTATTTTAGACTGGTCGGGTACATAAATTGAGTTTTTGAAGAACATAAATCCTTCTGTATCAATGTGATATTCAATATCCTCAATATTATCATATCTATGGGTACATTTTTCCATCATCTTGTTATACTCAGAATCACTACTTGATATTGTTTTCAATATATTTTTAAATTCTGACTCATACCCACTAATTAATACATCATGCAGTTCATGTTGTTGTCAACTTAGTGCATCTGCCCCTATGTTTTCTTTTCCTTTTATATGTCTAATTTGAAAATCACACTCGCTCATAAATGCAAGCCATCTGGCTTGACATGCATTCAATGTTTTCTGATCAAACAAGTATTTTAACCCGATATTATTGGTTAACAACTAAATTTCTTTCCCACTAAATAATTTCACTAAATTTTAAGGGCATGGATGATACCTGCCAATTCCATGTCATGTACCACATAATTGTTTTCATCCTCCATCAAATTTCTGGACTCGTAGAAGATCACATAACCCTCCTGAGTCAAAACCCCTCCCAGACCATCTTTACTTGCATCAATGCACACTACAAAATATTTATTTGGATCAGCAATTCTCAATATAGGTGTTGTTCTTAGTAAATGTTTCAATTTATCAAAGTTGTCTTGACATTGTTGACTCCATACAAATCAAACACTTTCCTTTTGAAGGGTTGTTATAGGGTGATTTATTCTGGAAAAAATATCTATAAATATACGATAATATCCTATTAATCCCAAGAAGGATATGATATCATGTACATCCTTTGGTACTGGTCATTCTATAACAGCCTTGATTTTAGAAGGATCAACTGCCACCCCTTTTGCTGAAATGACATATCCCAAATACTATACTTATGTTTTATAAAAAACACATTTACTAAGTTTCGCGTATAGCTGATGTTCTCTCAAAATTTGTAAAACTTTTCATAAATGTTCCTCATGTTCTTGCCCATTCTTTGAATATATTCTAATGTCATCAATAAATACTAGCACAAATTTATCCAAAAATTTAATTAGCACATTATTCATCATATTCATAAATGTTCCAGGGGCATTAGTCAATCCAAAAGGAATCACCAAAAATTCATAATGTCCATATCTTGTTCAATAATTAGTTTTATGGATATCTTCTTCTTTAAGCCGTACTTGATGAAACCCTGACCTAAGGTCAATTTTTTAGAAGATTATGGATTTGGCCAATCTAATCAAACGGATCATCAATTCTCGGTAATGGGTATTTGTTTTTAATTGTCATTTTGTTTAGTTGTCTGTAACCTATGCACATTCTGAAAGTGTCGTCTTTATTTTTAACAAACAAGACCGATTCTCCCCAAGGTGACACACTGGGTCGAATATACTTCTTTTCAACTAACTCCAGTAATTGCATTCTTAGTTCTGTAAGTTCTAAAATACTCATACAGTAAGGTGCTTGTAATATAGGTGTTGATCCAAGCATTAAATCTATAGTAAATTTAAATCTCTCTTAGGAGGCAATTCCGGTATCTCATCAAGAAACACATCTTGGAATTCCTTAAGGATAGGGAATTGATCTAATGTTAGTTTTCAATTTCTTAGGTTCATTTTCTACTATTTTGATTGCATAAAGATGGAATCCTTTCATAATACACGTTTTAAGTTGCACAACTAAAATTTGTCGGATGGATATAGGTATGTAGATTCCTTTTATGGTGTGATAATTTCCTTCCTCATCAATGCACTCAAAAATTTTATGTAAATAATTGATGATGTTTTTATGATATTCTAACTAATCCTTCCCAATCAAAATGTCACAAGATCCTAAAGGAAGTATGTTCAATTCAACTGTTGTGTCCATCTTGCTAAAACTCAGTTTACAATCTTTTACCAACTCTGTAACTTTCCTTTTTACTCTGGTTGCTAGCTATACCAACCATTCATATTTTTTGTTTTTCCTTTAACAATTTACATTTCTCAACTACGCTTGGTGCAATGTAACTTAAACTATCTTCCGAATCAATAAGACTAGAAACAGACGTGTTTAAATTTTACCTTCCACTTCCAACATGGTGGCTTGATGGTATACCTAGCGGTCTTCCAAAGCAACATTAATTCAAGGTACATTTCTGGTTATATCATTGATTGTGGAAGCTTCCTGCAACATGTTTAAGGGGGTCATTTTCTTTTAGGATTATGGGGGGAAGCTTCTGTATAAATGAGGTCCATTGTAGCCCCAACATTTGATTTTGTTTGTACTGTTATCCCTTCTGCTACTAAAAGTTCTTCCACCTTTTACTCCATTGTTTACATTTGAACCCGGTCTTTTATAATTGTTATCTGAATAACTCTGGCTCCTTTCCTAAATAGGGAAGGTTTAAATCCCTTCTCGTGTTGATCCCTCTTTTCATTCTTTTTGTTATGACAAGCCCTACTAGTTTAGATATTTGTTTAAATAAAATATAGCAGAGTTTAGCCTTCTGAATTGATTCATCCATGTTCTTTGGCATGTCAAATTCAATTTTATCCTTGTAGGCCAAAGGTAGGCAATCGATTACTTAATTAACTTTTTCTTTTTCGTCCTTAAGGTATGGTACATAATGTTGTAGATTCACAAATTTAGTTACAAACTACTCCATAGTTGATTGTCCCAACCTTAGGTCATTAAATTCTTTGGCTTTTTCATCATAATATTGTTCTGACATGTATTTCTTTTTAAATAGTTTCTTAAACAACTTCCAACTTAACTCCTTACTGCATATGATATTTACGCTTTTCGCTTCCTTCCACCACAAAGAATCTTTCTTGTTCAGTTGGAAAATAGAGAAACATGCCCTCAAGTTATCACCATAATTGTATACTTGAAAATATCTCTTTATGTTTAATAAACAAGCTTCACTAGCCTCCTCATATTCCCCATCAAACATTGGAGGTCTTAATTTCTTAAACTCCCCTTGTAGTTCCACATATCCTCCCTTTTGTTTCTTACATTTTGTTTCGTCATCATTCTTTAATTATCTGAAGATCATTCAAAGATTCTCTGTGTTTTCTTCACTACTACAATTTTTGGTATCTTCCTTTCTTTTCTACCCCATACTACAAGAATTCTAACCATTATTTTTCTATGGTGTTTGTTCTGTTAAAATTTTTAGGATTGGTTCATTTATCTCTTCTTGATCTGATTTGAAATTCATCAATTTAACATTATACTCCTTAAGGCTGTCTAAATCAACCTTCAAAATTCTCATAGCCTCTAACATTTCCGACTGGATATTAGCGTTAAGTTTTGCTTCAAGTTCTAGATAGAGGCTTTCATTTTCTATTACCAACATACCCTTAGGTACTAGTTAATCATCCATGATTTGACCAGGTTCAGCGATTGATATGTATGTTTGCAACAAGTTTTTTTTTGTTAAGACTAAAAAATATATTATCTATACTTTACCATTTGAAATAAAATATTATATATATATATATATATACAATTAATTAAGTTTGTGTATGGTCCCATTAGGTCCAAGTGTTATAGCTTCACTCTGATATCATTTGTAACAAACCAAAAATAACATCATTTTTATTTTTATTTTTATTAATAATTATTGGTACCATTGTGTAAGCAATAATTCGAGTAAAAGTAAAAGATATTGATCTCTAAGGGAAAAGTTACTTGAACTCTAAGATCTTTTTCCTTAAAGTGTGGTTAGTGGTTAATATGGTGTCATTCAAGGTTCTTATCTCTTTGTTTTTATGGATATTACAAGGGGGTTAAACTAGTGACTTACCTAGCATTATGCTAAATCCAATTTCTTTCATTGGTAGGTCTTCTAATCATGGGGTTGTAACTTGGTCAATGTATGACCCCTTAAATAAAATATAGAATTAAGATCTACTATTAACCTTACCCCAAAGTTTTTAATTACGTAATAGAAAAAGATTCTCTAAGGTTATAATTCCAATATTACGTTCATCATCCTAAGGCTATGGTGGAATACTGCTGGCCCTTCACTTTTCGGACCATAAAAATGGTTTTTACTTTACCAAATTACACTTACAGGGTGAATCCACGGACCTGGGTAACACTTTTTGGCAAGCGCATCTTGCCAAAAACAAAAAAATGTACCTCGGTAGAGGTCTTGTTAAGCCCTCGACCGAGGTATTAATACCTCGACCAAGGTTATATAAAGCCCTCGACCGAGGTTTTTTTCAGCCCTTGGTCGAGGTATTTATTAACCCTCGGTCGAGGTTATAATACCTCGACCGAGGGTTAATAAATACCTCGACCGAGGTACATACCTCGACTGAGGTCCTTTTTTCAAAAAAAATTATAAAAAGGGGCCGCGGGGGCCCCAATTGTCATTTTCAATCACTCGACCGAGGGACAAAGCTCGACCGAGGGACAGAGAACTCGACCAAGGAATAGCGACCATCGCCCCAAAGCAACCCATCCTCATCACAATGTCAGAGCAAAGAGGTAACATTTTTCAATTTAAATGGAATTA
>LPNX010860165.1:7761-50489 GCA_001517045.1 Pseudotsuga menziesii
TATATGTTGGCGTATCAAAAATAAATTGTGGATCTTGTAGGTATATTATATGTTGTCTTACTTCTCTCATTTTATAAGTAATATAACAACATAAATCATAAATGTTAAATCTATGATTTCTTACGAGGTATAAAACTTGTAGGAAACAAAGTATGGAGTGCAGATAATATAACAATTGTTGATATATGGCATGAGACATGGATTTGAAAGAATGTGTGACACTCAAGATGTAATTATTCCTCTGGTATGTCGAATTTCAATTTACATTCATGTATATTATCTATTTTAATTTTCATTACTCCCATCAATGTAAATACACTCAATACACTTTATTTTTATGTTTGCAGATGGAAGCTTAAGAAGATGATAACAATCGAGCCAATCAACAAAAAAATTGGCTAAATAACACAACTGATGCAAGTGGCTCAAGCATTGATAATAGTTCCATGCGAAGAATGATAATCCATATTTATTTTTGGTGTTAATGCATGTTGTTGTATATTTTGAAATAATTGTCTATGAAAATTAGACATTTTGTATAATGTCCTAGACATAGTCTTTGAATTGAAACACAATAGTTTACCAATAACTGTAACAATTACATGCATGTTGAAATTTTGATTATTGGTGTCTATATGTTGTCTTATTTTGTTGACAAAGGCCCTCTTATTGATATATAATAAAATATGTTTTTTTATTCTATTGCATTCTCCAATGTTATTGTCAAATGTTACATGTGAAATGGTACATTGGTAATTAAATGTATGGATGATTAAAAATTACAATAGATGCTAGAATCTATGATATAAGAAATTAATCCAAACAAATGCAGTAATTTGTTTTTTGTTACTAGGGGAATTGACAAGTGGGGACTAGGATGGTACTCGCATGACATGGGGTCCATAAAATCCTGCTACCACTATACCCCTAGGTGCACCCACACAACTCACAAGTACGGGGTATGGGTAATCTGGGGTGATTTGAACTCAAGACCTCCATTTACAACATGTCCTTCATATCAAGCAAATCGTTGGTTGAGCTACACCCCAAAGGCTAATGCAATAATTAAAATTGAAATGAGTAGTACTATATAAAATATTTCAATTTACGATGATAATGGGATATATATATATATATATATATATATATATATATATTACATTGCAATGTTAGTAGTCACTATTCAAAGAATCATATGGGGTGATTTTAGTACTTGATGTCGCACCAGTGCGTTTCTTCGAAAAATATGCACTGGTGTATTTATATAAATGATACGCCTAGTACTCCATTGTAAATTAAACACAATTAAATTTAAAAAATAAAAATTTCCATATCTTAATCACATTTGCCAATGATTTTTGTTTATTAATCACACTTGTGCTTTTTAATTATTTATATGCACCAGGATTTTTAAAGATTTTATGCACCTCTGCTTTTTGTAGCTAATCACACCAGCTCGTTTGAATTGTTTAAATGCACTAGGTCATTTTAATAGTTTGTGCACAATGGTGCTTATTATGATGAAATCCACTAGTGCGATGTATTAAAATTGAGCTCATAGGAATCTATGAACCAAGGAAAAACTCACAAGAAGATTACACAAGCAATTTTACTCAAAATATGATATGAAACAATGCAATAATGATTTGTAGCCGTATGCTTTCATTAATCAAAATTAAAAATGGATACAATATGGATGATGTTTACAATGTAATACACTGGTATTAATAACCAGATAATTCAAATACATGAGAGGAAATTCGAATTGGTTAACTCAGACTAACTGAATGGATAATAGGATGTGTCTAAGTCACTATCGGAGCTTAACTAGCTAGCTCTAGTTGTCTAAATCAGTGCATCAATTAGTTAGAATCAGTTAACTAGTCTAACTGAATGTGGTACGTGAGGAAATGCGCCTTCCCACATGAAACTATGCAAATACTGGCACTAACTGAATGTAACTGACTCATAACTAGTCACCAACTGAACTCAACTAAAGGAGGTTGGTGTCAGCACTCCTAGTGGCTCCTAATTTGTAGGGATTGGTCTAGGAGGCACCTAAACTGATGCATGCAAGTGCAATCAGTGGCAGTTAGCCTCAATTAGTGTTCCCCACACTCTAGTAACTGGTACATGTGGTCCAATTAGGCCATGTGGACCCAATGGAACTAGTGACTCAATAATGACTAAAAAGACTTCTATTTTAGGCATAATTGACCAAATTGGACATGTGAGGATTATAATCCTAACACCCCCCCTGAATGCTAACTTGGAAAATTTGTGGGCCTTGGTAACTAATAACATAGGTCACCCATTACAACTAACATTAAAAATTAATTTCTTAATACAAATAAGGAAACAAGGAAAAAACTCATGGGAAAAATGCCCCCCCTCAAACTAAGCAGGTAAAATCAAGATTCAAGCTAGTTCTTTTGTGCACAGGTATCTTAGGGCCAGGAATGTGAAATTTTCCATCCAAAATAAATGATTATGTCTGGAGGAATATTCCTCTTTGGAAGAATAATAATGTGCTCAACTAAACCAGGAAAATAGGCAGTTGTTGGATGAAAACTGGACCCATGTAGAGCAACTGAAATCAACTGATAAGAGAGCAAAAGTGATTGAGAATTCGAATCATCTAAGGAACACCCAAGCAAATGACATATTGCATCCATGAACATAAAACCATGTGAGGTAATATCAGCTCCAATTTTTAAGAAAAAGTGTCCAAGCGGATGCAGAATGTCTCCCTCTTTACTAGTTCTGTGAGGAGATGAGCATGTGATCAAAGATAGAGAAGCCCTGAGACTGTGGAGAGTGAATGATTGAGATCCATAATATAATATAGCTTCATAATTAATAAATGATTGAAAAAATACAATATCAACAAACTCATACGAGGAAACACACATCAAATCCCCATCAACAAATTTGAAGAAGACTTGCGTTACTTGATTTTTCACACCAAAATTGGTGAGAGCAGCAACAAGCATGACTGAAATATCTTGGAACTTAAAATTTGAACCAAATAATATCAGATCAGATCCAAATAATATCATATAAGATCCAAATGAGTTCATATCATATCCAAAAGTATGGTCCACCGAGATGGTAAATGCACAGTTTTCTCCTTCTTCAAAATTCATAATATTGGTGCATGCAATCCTGTAGGATTTTGCTAGAAGATCCAGATCAAGGAGAGCGAATGGATCACTCCTACAATATGATATTTCTTCCAAAATATCCAAGGTATTACTTATATGCACACCTACAGCAACATTATAGGGAGAGAAATCGAATTCCTCTTCACGTTGGGAAGCAATCACTGGCAAATTTTGTACAAAATTTAAAGGAGAATCACCGGAGAATGTTTGCTTAGAAGTGCAGCATATTTTTTCTTCAATATAATATATTTGAATGTATTCTTATATATCACCCATATTATAATATGATATATCAGATATCTCATAAAATTCTGGAGCACCAGGAGAAGGATTCACTACAAGGATACTTTCTTCAATTTGAATTGGTTGTGTAGAGGATTCTGCTTCTTCTTCATCTTGAACAACTTCATCAGAGAGAGTAGAGGCTGAGACTTTTGAATTAAGAAATATTGTGGTGTTGGGTTTTCTCTCCAAAGTGCTATAATGATCCTCATTGTGCTTGCCAAAGGTTCTATCCAATTTTGTCTAGAGATCCTTTGGGTATTCAACAAATTTAATGAGGCAGCACAAGCTTAGAGAAAGTGGCAGACATATTGTTCCAAAGGCTCCATCATAGTCATTTAGCGAGTCATTCTCATTCTCATAAGAATCTTTACCAAGTCCAATAGACACCTCATAGACATATTGTAACTTTAGAGGTCTAATCATCTTCAACTTCCATTCTGAATATCTTGTGGATGGAGTAAGAAGAGGAATTGATAAATTCGAATCCATCTGAAATTGTGCCAGCAGTTACACAAAAAAACAAGGTAAGGTTGAACAGCCTGCACTTTTGGAGTTTTCTTCACACCCGGCTTAGTTAATCAAGCAATATTTATCAACAATTCCTTTGCCTAGGAATTATGTGGTAAAATCTCCACTTCTTGTGCAGAGCTGTAATTTTTTGAGTTTTTTTGCTCAAATTGCTTCATTGATCCAACATGAAATCTGTAGAAGAAGGATTGCCTTGTCCTACCGAGGCTCTAGTACCATATTAAAATTGAGCTCGAAGGAATCTATGAACCAAGGGAAAACTCACAAGAAGATTACACAAGCAATTTTACTCATTGAAATATGATATGAAACAATGCAATAATGATTTGCAACTGTATATGATTTCATTAATCAAAAGTAAAAATGGATACACTCTGGATGATGTTTACAATGTAATACACTGGTATTAATAACCAAACAATTAAAATACATGAGAGGAAATTAGAATTGGTTAACTCAAACTAACTGAATGGATAACAGGATGTGTCTAATTCATTATCTGAGCTTAACTAGCTAGATCCAGCTGTCTAAATCAGTGCATCAATCAGTTAGAACTAGTTAACTAGTCTAACCGAATGTGGTAGGTGAGGAAATGTGCTTTCCCACATGAAACCATGCAAATACTGGCGCTAAATGAATGTAACTGATTGTAACTGACTGTACCTAAATGTAACTGACTCATAACTAGTCACCAACTGAACTCAACTGAAGGAGGTTAGTGTCGGCACTCTTAGTGGCTCCTAAATTGTAGGGATTGGTCTATGAGGTGCCTAAACTGATGCATGCAAGTGCAGTCAGTGGAAGTTAGCCTCAATTAGTGTTCCCACACTCTAGTAACTGGTGCATGTGGTCCAATTAGGCCATGTGGACCCAATGGAACTAATGACTCAATAATGAGTGAAAAGACTCCTATTTTAGGAATAATTGACCAAATTGGACATGTGAGGATTATAATCCTAACACGATGTTATAAATAAACAACACCGTTAAAATTTAAAAATATTAAAAAAATTTGATGCATATGATGTAAGCATTGGTGCGTTTATTTTGGATGTAAGCATCAGTGCATATAAGCTATATGTAAGCAACAGTCCAGCGTTGAAATTTGGTGCTCTCCGGTGCTTAATATGTTTGAGTGCACCGATGCATTTATTATGACACACATCGATGCACCTATTTTCAACAAAGCGCACTAGTAAAAAAACATCCGCTAAAACTTCCAGTCACCAAAAAATTTTGTTATAAAATATGTTTGTAATATCCTCCGTTAAAATATTTTCTACCATTGGTGGAGGTTATAGTGGATGTTTTTTTCACAAAATTTTCCAATCTTGTAGTGGAGGTTTTTTTGACAACTTTTGCCATTTTTTCCAATCTTTGTGACTGTAAAAATGAATCTATTGTCTCTTAGTCTATATTTACGGAAGAATTGGTAGAAAATTATGGGGATATTAATAGTAACACCTTATTTATCCAATTGATAAATCTAAAGTAAAAATATCCAATTGCAGATCACATAAATTAGTTTCATAAGTTTGAGTGAAGAACATTCATGATGATAATTTGTTGGATCTCTTTATGGGAACTCTAAAGGAGAACATTCAACATGAGGTACATCTCTTTGAATCTAAATCATTGGAGAATTCTTTTAGTTTGGAAAGGAAAGTTAAAAGTAAAAATAGAGCTACTAGAAGGGTTGCTACTAACACCTATAGAGATGGACGTGTTTCCTTCGCCAACCACAATCAACTTATAAGGTTTTTTTCTTGAAATTGGAGGAAAAAGGAGAAAATGGACTATGTTTCAGTTGTGACAACAATTACAGTAAAGGGAATAAGTGCAATGAGAATAAATTATTATACATAGACTGTGAAGAGGAATTTGATCCAAAACCGAAAGAGTTAGATCTAGAAGATACTACTCCAACCATATATTGACATGCATTGGTCAAAATTAGCACTCCTTAAACTCTTAGGACAGAAGGATATATCATAAAGAAAAATGCAACATTGTTGACTGATTTTGGTAGTATCGATAACTTCATTAATTGCAAATTAGCCAGACTTCTCAGTTACTTTGTATATCCAACACCTAAATTTCAAGTAATTATTGCATGGATGTACCATAAATTGTTTAAGAAAATACCATAATATTAAGCTTACTATGGGAGAATATTTATTGGATAGTCCAATGGTTGAAATCCAAATGGGTGGTGTTGATGTTATACTAGGGGTCTAATGGCTATAATAATTGGGAACATTGGTTGTTAATTTTCAAAAACATTTTATGAGATTCTCTTCAGAAGAAAATGAAATTGAACTTAGAGGTATTACATGGAAACCCTCTAAAATAATAAGCTCTAATAGCATGACAAAATTGATAAAATAAGGGTCACTGTTGAATAATTGCACGATTGTGCTCACTAGATGTGAAAAAATCTATGGCCTCTATTATAGTGAACCCCCTACAAGTTATTGACAAACATCCCAAAATATTTGAAGAAATTCCTAAAGGACTTCCACCTACTAGAGATCAAGACCATGCTATTCACTTGGTGGATGTAGTGTACCACATAACATCATACCTTATAGGTACCCATATGTATAAAAGAGTGAAATTGAAAAAATAGTTCAAAAAATGTTAGATGCAGTCATCATTCAACTGAGCCAAAGTTTATTTCTTTGCATCAGTAGTGATGTTTCAAAAAAAGGAAGGTTCATGGCATATGTGTCAATACTATAGAGAGCTCAATAAGATGATTGTTGGCTCTCTTCTCCCTATGACCCAAGTTCAACCCCCCTTTTGTTCAGCACAACAAAGCCTAAGATACCGTCCCGACGGAGCAGAGCCCAGTCGACAGCACCTACAACACAGATGTTGTCTCACCCGAGATATCTCAGTTCTATGGGTAACTTCCAGAACCACATTTCCACAGTTTATGTGGGAGGTTGTTTTAAGTCCTTGGCTCTACGCCAAGGTTTCCAACAAATACCGAAAATTTGGGTTGGTGGTTTGCACATTATAGATTAACAATGAAGTATTATTCTCCCTTATTTGTGCAGTCTTACACAAATGCACAGTGGACAGACATCACAGATATATTCATTACTGAAATACAACATTCATACAGTTATCCCCTTAAAGAATAATAACCAATCAATCATTAAACACAGTAAGTATGCACTTATCTAAGCTATTCAACATTCAAACATATATACAACATGTAATGTGGTAACCCATCCGGGAAAAATCCACAAGGTGCTCTTCATCTGGCATTGGCATGAGGAAATAGATGCACCTTTTTTCTGTACATAAGCTACAGACTCTGTTCAATATATTCTCTTCTATCTCTACAGACTTCTCCTCCCTCTCACGCTCTCTGATATTTTCTATCTCTATCTCTCTACTCTACTCCTACTTAGTGATCCGCATGCATCTTGGATCAACTGAACCTTCTCTACATGTCTACGCACTTGGCTGCAAAACCACTACTCTGATGCACTCAGTGATCTAGAGTCATTAACCAAAACTATCTACCTCTATTCTAGCTCCTACATCTTTCCCAAGAGTCTAGACACTTACTCAAAAACTGTTGTATTAACTAATCAGCTCAAAATTAGCTAAACAAGAACTAGCTAACGGGCTAACTTGTTGACCATCTAACCCATTTACAGCTTGGGTTTGTCCTTTTATACCCTTATTACAGACTCGATATACTCCCATACATGCTTGTTACAGACTCAATACTAACTCGATACAAACTTAGCTTCAATCGCTATCCCAACCGAATTACTATCTTCAACCCACAAGTTGTCTTTCCTATTTTAGCAATATATGACCAAAAGGCGCTATCAGTCTAACTTACAAAAATTCCTTTACACATGTGGTTTCCTCCGGCTCTAGCCGAGCTCATACCCACGATCTCTAAGGGCTGCTGCTTCTTCCGCATAATGCCTTACTATCACTTTCTGGTCGTTACCTTATCTACATGCCTGTTTCTGTGAATATTTAGCCATGTCATCACGTCTTCTTGCTCTGTCCTTCCACCGTAGCGTACAAAACTGATGCAAATTCCTCGTCCCATGCCTTCACTTTGCCTTCCTTCTTTTCTTCCTTCTTCTGTCGCAGCATCCTTCTCTCTCCTTGGATGTTGTTTCCTATGTCATAGCTCCTTCTTCTTCTTCCTTATACTCTTCTTTCCTTACTTAGGAAGAATTCTATATGAATTCAACCCTTCTGACCCAGTCCCAATAGGCCCGAAACACTCACTTGTGGCTCGTCCCAAGCCACACGAGCTACTGCTCCATAAACTGACTTGCATGGATTTTGATCTGAAAATCCTCCACGATTTTCATTAGCTTCTCTTTTTCTGCGCACACTTCTTCTTCGGCTTTCTGCGTGTGCTCCACCAGGTCAGAACTGACGTGTTTTGACATGTTGCTTTCTACTGAGGCCACTACCTCACACACCTTCTGGTGCACAGGATGAATTATCCCAGTGACCCTTTTTGCTTCTGCTTGTAACTCCTCTATATTTTCATCGTGTTGTTGTTGTTTTGTGCACAATGCAATGGTTTGTTGTTGCAGGCTACGCATTTCTGTGGTTTTGACCTTTTTATGTTCCAAGGGTACCTGCTTTATATCATTTCGTATCTGCACAATATTTGCTTCCACCACAGTGAGGTAATTCGCTATCTTTTGTGATTTCTCATCATGCATTCAGGTTTCCCAAGTCCAAGAAACTTGGTCCACAACCTCAACACATGTTTGTTTGGCATTTTCTATTTCTTTCGCATCCTATTTAGCTGCATCTCTCCTTTGTGCCAACAATTCTAGAGTTGTGTTGGGTATCCTTTGCTCCTCTAACTCCACTACTTGTTTCTTAAGGCCCGTCACTAATTCTGCTAATTGTGCTATTTTGGCATCCGGGGCCATTTCCAATGTTATTCCTTCATCTTCCAAGCTGCTACAGGCCAAAGTGGCTACTTCACTAATTCTCCGGTAGTTACCATCCGACTCTATTTTATTTTGTTCAAACTATTGAATTTCACTTTTCAGTTTCCTGAGGTCTTGATGTGCAACCTTTACCTGTGTATCTAGGTGGTGCTCACGTAGCCTTATTTCAGCATTAACAACATTATGGACAACATACACTTCATTCATATGCATAGATGAAAAATCTATAATGACCTGGTTAGTATCCTAAAAATCAAGATTATATTCCGGGGTGCCACACTTAATAACAATTTTAGGGACCTGTACCTTTATTGGTAGGGTTGGAACAGAGGCCATAGTTTGCTCCATTCGTGATGTTTTGGATGGATCTAGGGATTCCATTGTTGCACTTGGACCATCAACAACAATCTTAACTTCTTCCATTGCTTTACAGAGAACCTTAAGAAGGTCAATAAATGTACCTAAAATTTCCTCTTGTCATTCTTCTATAGACTTGCAACTAGAATGTGTTGCCTCGGTGATTGCTTTAGTCATGAGTTGCATATCATCATTGTCCAAGCTAACAATGTTTACAGTTCGATCGAATTTCATCTTCTTATTTGGTCTTCTTGGTGGTACTTCTTGTTCTTGAGGTTCCCCCTCGTCAACTTGTTCTACCTGAAGTTTCCCCTCCTCATGTTCAGATTCTAGGTCTGTTGGTAGTGAAGGGGTGTGACTATCATCAGACTGCCCACTCCCTGTGTGGTATTCTTCTTCACTTTCCTCCTCATCTTGGAATTGGTTTTCCTGCTGCTAGATTTTTTCTTCGGATACTGGAATACGGCATTCCTTTGGCCATTGATTAACAATTTCTTTTATCTCTTCCTTGGTCATGATAAACTTGGCTTGTATCTTCGGTTGTTGCGACTGTAGGTAAACATGGTGCGAACCAACCTCAAACTTGACAATGGGGTGAAACTGTTGGACTGCGGTGGCATCTAGCCTGGACATACTTCTTACCTAATGCTGTATAGCCTCTACATGCATAAATAAATCAATATTGCTTGCTTGTTGTCATGTTTTTTGCTTCTTTTCGAACCAGAGGTTCTGATACTTCGCCCATTGACACGGTACCTGCAGGTTAACCCCTTGCAGCCCATGCAATGAATGAGATTAAAATTAACAGCCATGAATAGTGGAATACCAAGCCCCTTTCCTGGGCATCAGTAGCATCTCAAACAAGCTCATTCAACAAGAATTGACACCAATTGATTTGAGTTCCTTGCACGTAGAGGTCTGCGAGCGCAATTTCTCATGTCGTACACTATTCTGGATGCATCTTGTAGAGTAACTTAGATTATAGTACTTTCAAAACAAAGGTAACAATGGGGCTATTAATGGTACAAATCAAAATCCCTCTTTTACTTCTTTGCACACCAAACTTTTCTTTCATCCGCCTAGCTATGGCTGCCTCTTGATCCTTTTTTAGCAGCGGTGTTGGGTCCATCCCCTCGGCTGGCAGGCTTGTGATGGAAGCAATGAGCTCAATAGTCACATGGATAGGTTTTCCTAACCAGATAACCCCATCATGAAAAAGTAGTAGTAGCTTCTTAACACATGTGTTGATTTGTGTTCCACGCCCAAAATGTGGCATATACAACAACTATAATATGCCAGACTTCTCCAATTACTTAGCCCATTCCTATGCAACATATCTTCGAGATGCCTCCGGTGTGTCTTGCACAATGTCCATATACTTATTGTGGTCTAAGGTTGGTTGCGTCTTCATATCATGATCACCATAATATAACTTTTGCACCTTGGGTAGAATATCTTTTACTACCTTCACATCCTTTGGTACTAGAGGCACCAGCAGTGGATCCTTTGCGTTCTTCGGGGTTGCAACTTCTGGTGCATTTGTGCATCGGGGTGGGGCATATGGTGGCAATAGATTTTGTGTCTCAAAAACCTCTACTGCTGGGGTTTCCTCCGGGGGTGTTACTTCTCTTTCCTTCTGCTTTCTGGTGTTGGTGCGTTTGACCTACTGAGTCATTGGAAGGCTTGGTCTTTCGATTTAGTTTGGTGGTCTTCTGCTGGACTCCGAGAGTGGTTCACTCATTAACAGGGCCCATTGGGGGTGTGATATATCTAGAAGCATCTTCCATTATCGGGGTGGGTGATATAGACACGGATGAAACTGTGCTTGTGCTAGAGATAGAGATGACCATACTATAACTCACCAGTCCATTGCTCAAGGGTTGGCACAATAACAATGTTTTTCTTTGGTGTGTGAGGAGCGAGGTTAGGGTAGTGAGGCTTGATAAATACCCTAACTAACTAGACATTCTTCATATGCGCAATAAAATTTTCGTAAAGGAGTCAGTCCTTTTCACCACATGGACGTACCGCGGCTTGTAGCTCAAAGCTTTTTGCATTATACCACTACTGTCCTGTCACTGAATTGGTAGTTGTTGTTAATAAGAAGGTTGGTATGCACAAAGCTCGTTCTTAGTTTCTCCCCCCCCGCTTTTTTGTCTTTCCTAATAGGGTGTCGTGTATTTTCACACGTGCGATCTCTTTCCACTTCGCACATTCCTTTTGACACATGGAGATTATGGCTGTTGGGTCACTATCCCTCGGATCCTTCATGGCATTATACCATGCCGTGTAGTTGTGCACATTTATGTTGTATTGATGGATGCATGTTTCTACAATAGGTATCTCTTCAAACATCTTTGCCTTTTTTACCTGTAGCGCAGAATTAGCTGTTGGATGTTCACTTGTAAATTCAAATGTCTGGGTAAAGTGTACAGTTAAAATTTCCCACTTGACAGTTTTTTGTCACAACTACTCTTAGGTGTACCAACTTCTTCGCACCATTTCCAAGGTGTGGATGAGTCGATGAACCCATTCCCATTGTAGATATGCTTTCCAAGCTGTGCGACAGTGCTCAATATGTTTTCTAGGATTTGACAATCCCATGTATTTGTGATCATCATAACTGATCTCTTCTCCAAATCTGATCTCCATTAGTCTTCTACATTGCAGCCATTCGGAGATAGACATTTTATGTGTACCCCACCATCTAGCAGGCATAGCTTTCAATACATAGTCCAAATTGGACAATTGATGAGATTCTGTGACCTTTTCTTCAAATTCTTCCAAGAATGACGCGAGGTTAGGAAATCCTTCATACGTAGGCAGCATGCTTGATTTAGCTCCTACCCTTCGGACAACTCTTGTAATTCTCACACATCTACGCATGGAGACTTCATGCAGCCTATTCTTCCATATTACTAGGGCTCCACCTGAGTCAGACGTGCACGAGCTTACACTGCGCCAACTCAAGTTTCCATCGGTTGTGGGATTAACATAATCTTCCTTTGAAGACATAATGTTATATAGCTGGTTCAGATAATTCTCTTACCCTTCGCTATGCATAGGCTTAACATATTGCTGCCCTTCAAGGGGATCAATGCATGCAACCACTCTTATTTCAGAATCTTCGAAAGACAATATCCTTTTCTTGAAGTTTATGATAGTTTGGTTGTCTATTTCCCAATCAATCCTTAGAAGCATAGGATAGGGGTTTGTGGCATTGATAATGTCATTGACCTCGAAGTCGACATATGTTCTCAAGCCTTCAACCTCCACATGTACTTGGGACATCCTACCAATTGGTAGCACCTTCGACTGGTTTGAAAGCCTTAGCTGAATAGGAGACCAGTCTAGTCATGGCCTATTCATGTTTTCCCATGTATGTCTTTTCAATATGTTGAGATCTGAGCCCAAGTCGAGTATGATATAGTCCATATCATAATCTCCTATCTACGCAGTCATTCGCAGTTCTCGGTCTGTCTTCCATTTGCTTCTAATTTGATTGACTCTTCTTTTAGGGAGTAAATCTTTGGTGTTGTCTTCCATGAGTGTTGTCAACTCTACGACAACATCCTTGTCATGGATTGGTACTAAACAACTCTTGAAAAACTCCTTGAGCTTACTAACTTTTTTAGTGGGCGGCCTTTTGATTATTTGTTCAAATCTTTCGAGCATAACTCTCACTTGTCCAAACGTTGATGGCTGATTGGTATCAACAAAGCCTTGTTGTGCCTCCAAGAAGAATTCCTTCTCTTGTTGGGCATCTAGAAAAGCCTTTTTTTGTGCCGCAGATTGCACCTGTGGATGTCCTTGTGGTGTATTTTGGTCTACTCCTGTCGCAGCACCTCCTCTTGTGACTACAACAAGGTTGGGTTGTCTTGGTTTGGCAGAAATCATTTGAATATTCGGATTGGGGTTTGCATTCGGATTCTGCACCAATTTGGGGTTAACGACAGTTCTAGCCTAACGCTTTGCAATAAGTTGTGGACATTGTTTGACAATGTAATCAAATGCTTTACAATATGTACAATTTTTTGCAAGGCTTTGACAATCTCTAGCAAAATTTCATGGCTCCCCAAAATTATAACATACAACCTAAATGTCATGGATCTTTTGCATCCACCCAGTTTTGGATCTTCGATTTCGTAGGATGCTAGAACATATCCCTCACCACAACACTTTAGGTCCCGACAATGGAACCATTTGTTGGCTCTCTTCTCCTTGCAACCCATATTCAACCCCCCTTTTGGTCAATGCAACAAATCCCAAGATATCAGCCAGAAAGAGTAGAGCCCAGCCAGCAGCACCTGCGACACAGATGTCGTCTCACCCGATTTATCTCAGTTCTATGGGTGACTTCCAGAACCATGTTTCCGTAGTTTGTGCGGGAGGGTGTTTTAAGTCCTTGGATCTGCACCAAGGTTTTCAACGAATACTGGGAAGTTGGGTTGGTGGTTTGCATGTTATATATTAACACTGCATTATTATTCTCCCTTATTTGTGCAGTCTTACACAAATGCACAATGAATAGATATCACAGACATATTCATTACCGAAATACAACATTCATACAGTTATCCCATTAAATCATAATAACCAATCAATCATTAAACATAGTAAATATGCACTTATCTAAGCTATTCAACATTCACACATATACGCAGCATGTAAAATGGAAACCCATCTAGGAAAAACCATAAGGTTCTCTTCATCTAGCATTGGAATGAGGAAATAGATGCACCTTTTGTCTTTACATAAGCTACATACTCTGTTCAATACCTTCTCTTCTATCTCTACAAACTTCTCCTCCCTCTCATGCTCTCTCATCTTTTCTATCTCTATCTCTCTACTCTACTCCTACTTAACGATCTGCACATAGCCTGGATCAACTCAACCTTCTCTACCTGTCTGCACACTCAGCTATAGAACCACTACTCTGATGCACTCAACAATCCAGAGTTATTAACCAAAACTATCTACCTGTACTCTAGCTCCAACATCTTTCCCAAGATTCTAGACACTTACTCAAAAACTGTTGTATCAACTAATCAGCTGAAAATCTTCTAAACAAGAACTAGCTAACGGGATAACTAGTTAACCAGCTAACCCATTTACAGCTTGGGTTTTTCCTTTTATATCCTTATTACAGACTCGATATACTCCCATACATGCTTGGTACAGACTCAATACTGACTCGATACATACTCTAACAGACTCAGCTTTAGTCGCTATCCCAACTAACTTACCATCTTTAGCCCACAGGTGGTCTTTCCTATTCTAGCAATATATGACCAAAAAGGCGTTATCGGCTTGACTTACAAAAATCCCTTTACACATGTGGTTTCCTCTAGCTCCAGCCGAGCTCATACCCACGATCACTAAGGGATGATGCTTCTTCCACATCATGCCTTACTGTCACTTTCTGGTCGTTACCTTATCTGCACACCTGCTTCTGTGAATATTCTTCCATGTCATCACGTCTTCTTGCTCTGTCCTTCCGTCGTAGCTTACAAAATTGGTGCAGCTGCCTCCTCCCGTGCCTTCACTTCACCTTCCTTCTTTTCTTCCTTCTTCTGTTACAACATCCTTCTCTCTCCTTGGATGTTGTTTCTTATGTCGCAACTCCTTCTTCTTCCTTATACTCTTATTTCCTTACTTCAGAAGAATTCTATATGAATTTTTCCCTTCTATCCCTGGAGCAACAATGACTATAAGATAAGTGTCCTATTCTCATCATTTATGAATTATTAGATGAATTATGAGGAGCAGTTTCCTTTACCAAGTTGGATTTTTGTTTTGGATATCATCAAATCAGAAAGAGGAAAGAAGACATTCCAAAAGCAATCTTCATAACATTTCAAGGTCATTATGAGTTTTTGGTGATGCCATTTGGCCTTACCAATGCACCTTTCACATTTGAAAGCTTGATGAATTCTATTTTTAAACCCTTCCTTAGAAAATTTGTATTAGTATTTTTTAACAATATACTAATTAATACTCGGAGGAAAATGTACAAGATGTTGATAGGGTCGTAAAACTATTGGAGGAGTACCAACTGTATTTCGATCCTTGTAAGTTTACCTTCGGGGTTTAGGATGTGGAATATTTGGGTCATATTGTATCTCATGAAGGCACCAAAGTGGAACCTAACAAAATTAAGGCTATCATGGAATGGGAAATTCACAAAAACTTGTAGGATATTAGAGGATTCTTTGGGTTGATAGGCTACTACTACAAGTTTTTCAAGACTTATGGTCAAATAGAAACACCTCTAATAAGGTTACTAAAAAAGGGGGATTTCCCTTTGACTCAAGAAGCAACTTAATATTTTCAAAAACTTAAAATGTCCATGTGTAAAACTCTTGTATTAGCCACGGTTTACTTCACAAAAACCTTTATAGTGGAAAGTGATGCCCTAGGGCATGGCATTGGTGCAATTTTAATGCAAGAAGGAAGGGTACTTGCATCTAAAACTTGCCAACTTAAAGGAAAAATCTTACTGAAACCAATTTATGAAAAGGAAATGTTGGCCATATTACATGCAATTAATAAATGGTTCCCTTACCTAATAGGAAGACACTTAAAGGCAACAACATATCATGATACTATGGGTACAAATATGCATGGCATATCTACAAAATGTAATTTTGTCTCTCTACGGATGAAATAAAATTATTCTTTTTTTCCTTGGAAAAAAAAACAAAAACATATCATGATAGTCTTAAGTACTTTCGGGAACAAATATTATCTTCAAAAGAGAAATAAAAATGAGTTAAAAGATGTAAGGGTATGACTTTGAAATTATTTACAAAAAAATAAAACAAAATGTGGTGGCAGATGCACTTTCAAGAAAATAAGATGGCATTGAGGGCTTACTTTGTGTTATTTCCATTATGTAACCCGATTGGATGGAAGTATCAATGACACAATAGAAACAAGAGCAGAAGGCATGCAAGGTAATTCAACAACTACAAGAAGACCCTAGCTCACTAGATAAATTTGTGTGGAAGAATGATTCACTATGGTACCAATATCGCCTATATTTATGTAAGAATTCTCAACTCAAACAGAATGTCCTTTGGGAATTACACAATTCTCCTATAGGACTAGGACATTTAGGGTTCTTGAAACTTACTACACAATCAAGAAGGATTTTTTCTGGGAAGGTCTTAAAAATGATGTCCAAAATTTTGTGCCAAAATGTTTGGTTTGCCAATAAAACAAAGGAGAGACAATCAAGGCACCAATTCTTCTACAACCATTCACCATACCAATTTAATGTTAGGAATAGTTCTCAATGGATTTTATCACAGGTCTACCAAAGTTAGAAAGAAATACAATTATCATGGTAGTAGTGGATCAATTGCAAAGTATGATCATTTTTGCTCTCTTTCTCATCCTTTTAAATAAAGTATTGGAATCAATTCAGAATCTACATGGAATCCTCAAGATTATTGTAATGATTGATATCCAATTTTCACTAGTTTGGAAGGAAATATTTTCTTGTTTGGGCACTCAGTTAGCTCACAACTCCTCTTAGCATCCTCAATCCAATGGGAAAACTGAGATCATGAATAAATGCCAAAAATGGTATCTTCATTGCTTTGCATATTATAGAAAAACACAATGGTTCAAGTGGTTTCCCTTAGCAAAATGGTGGTACAACACATCTTTCTATGCTTCATAAAAATTGTCATTGTTTATGGCACTTTATGTCTATCATCCTCCTTCGAGAACATCATCATTCAAAGAGAAATCTAAATTTCAAGTAGTGGAGGGTCACATAAAGCACCAAAAAGATTTTATCCAACTATTTAAAGATAACTTGGCTATAACAAAAAATAGGATGAAACAACAAGAAAATCAACTTCACAGTGAAAGGAAAATTGAGATAGTGGATTGGGTGATGCACGAGCACTGTTCTAGCTCAACATTCCAACTCATAAATCGTTCTAGAAGATTGAAAATCAAATAATTACTACGGCAGGTAGTTCCCTAATTGTAGAAATGGATCAGATATTTTTTCTGTTAAGATTAAATTCAAGTCTAGTTAGTTAAAATAATATTTTCGTTTGTTAGAAAAGCTAATAATAGCTTCTTGTTCCACTTCTTGTTGATTGGAAAGTGGTGGCTTCATTGTATATCTTTTGGAATGGTTATTGTAATAGGTTGGATTTTAATGAGAAATAATAAAATATTTATGCCATATCCCTAGAGTTAATCCTTCCAGATCTCTGTAAAAGAGTACAATAGCTTGTGTGTTTTATATCCTTGATCATAGTTTTAGGTGAAGTCATATTATTAAAAATCTAAGAAACATTAGTAGATTAATGGAGGGATTCATCTAAATCTGCGTGAGATTGTTTCTTGGTTATGGTCATCTTTGAAACGTAGTTCAATGAACTTAAGGATATTAATATGCTATCAAATGAAACCAATAATGACATACTAACCACAACGATAAGGATAACTCTTTAAGGCGATTCAAATGATTGCAAATTGATCTAGAGTAGCCAATCAAAGTGGTTTTCCAAGTGATTCAAACAAGTAAAGACTTTTTTTGTTTCCTTTGTCTTAGGTTTGGCATTTAGAGATGGTTTTTTAAAATTTTGACAGACCCCAACAAAACTTCCAGTTTTAATCCTGACCATCCATGTAGTTGAAATCAATGGTAGTTTTTTTGGGGAGTCTAGAGAAAATATGAAATATAAAAGTGTATGTGTAGAAGGGTATACTTATCTCCTTGGCACCATTGGGTATTTTTGAGGCTACAACCATAAAAAAAAATGTCCCTCAAGAAACAAAAGAAGGACAATAAATTAGCTCCAAGTACTATAGTCCCTACAAGGTGTTGCAGAGGAATGGAAACATGGCTTACAATTTAGAGTTGCTTCCATATTCACATGTACATCTAGTGTTCCATGTGTCTTGCCTAAAAAGGGTAATTGATGACAAGATCCAAGTCCATACTATTTTACCAGAGATAAGTGAAGAAGGGAAATTGGTGCTTTAAACTTGAAACATTCCTTGACACAAGAACCAATAAAATGTGAATTCAAGCAATTAATAAGCACCTCATCAAGTGGAAGAAATCTCCAATATAAGAGGCGACATGGGAAGATGATCTCTTCATGAAGAAACACCCAAAATTAATCAAGTGTTGAGGACAATGCTTATTTGAAGGGGAGTTTAATACCCCTAGTTTTGACTTGGAATGCATTTAATCAGAATTATGTAAATGATGTAAATATGCTAGTATGGATTCCTTGTGTGGAGCCCAAGGCCAAGGCATGACTAATGAGTGGTTAGGCATGTATGATGTATATATTTTTATTTTGACCATATGGTTAGCTTATCATGCCAATTCAAAATGTAAGTAAATATTATGTTGGAAAATAATAAAATGGTCCAAGATGGTTGCGTAAAGAGCACTAGAGGGGCTATGATTCCACCAGAGGGAAAGAAGAAAAGGGGCCTATGGGAAACTAAATCCTATGTTTCCAAGTGTCAATCTTAGAACTCATCCAAAAATTATGCCATGTGCTTTAAATGAGACAATTACCTTCTCTTGACTATTAAACCCAATCATTGAAGGAATATGTGAGGTTGGTGGGGAAATTCACTTCATGTAGTTAATGAGGCATGGGGGTTGTGACTGTTATGTTAGATTCCAGAGTCCTTTTCTTCTATGGTCAGAAGTTATGCAATTTTTCTTTTCACCGTCATCTCATATTCCTTGGATTCAAATCTCGTTTGATTCATTCTCTCATGCATATTTCCACATTGTGTGGAGTTTTCGTAGTGATGTTCATGTCCATTACTAGAATGTGTTTAACATAGCAATTCAAATTTAGAGACAGATCTACAATTTTGAAAAGAAAATAGACAGTTGTAGGTGAGCACAGAGGTTGGGAAAGATAGTAATCCTTAACCATTGAGTTATACTACTTTTGGTTGCTCGAGAAGCCATGAATTAATCTTGTAGGAGTTTCTATAATAGCATACAACAATTTGGAATCTTATTGAACACACTGGTAAGCTGTAATATCCTGAAATTTGACCTAACACTTATGGGCATAAGTCCCATTGCATGTGATGTTGTGTTGATGTTATATTTTGTATATTGGGCATAAGACCCCACTGCAAATAAGAATGATGATTTTTTTTTTATATTGGGCATAAGCCAAATGCATATGTTTTATGTATATTACTTCATGTGTTGGGCGTGGACCCTGAAGCACATAATTTATGAGATATTTGTGTTGAGCACGAGCTTTGAGGCACATGATTATTTGATGTTTGTGTTGAGCGAGAAGCCCTGAAGCACATGAGTATTTGATGTTTTTTTTAGCAAGAGGCTCTAGAGCACATCAGTATTTGATGTTTGTGTTGAGCGAGAGACTCTGGAGCACATGAGTATTTGACGTTTATGTTGAGCAATAAGCTCTGGTGCACATTAGTTATGAAACCTTTGTGTTGAGCATGAAGCTCTGAAGCACATGAAAAGATAAGAATTGGAAGTGTTGGGCATAAGCCCTGGAGAATTCTAAGTTGATATTGAGCATAAGCTCTGGAACATCGGATCCTTGGCCATTGTATCCCTAGGTGTATCCTACAAATACTTCCTAGCATTAGTGTTGAGCAATGAGCTCTAGAATTGCACTAAGTTGTAACACCCTGTTCTTAGCGTTGAGTATGGGCTCTGAATAAACTATAGGAGTTACTGAAAAATTAATATGTTGAGTGAAAAAAACTTTGATAAAACATTGATCTCATTTTACTTATTTTTAAGTGATTAAATGAAATTTCAAATTTCTATATCTCATCAAGTACTAAAGAACTACCATGTTATACAAAGTAATCCAACATGCAAGGAGGTTTAGAGCTGCCTAACCTAGTTGACCTAACCCCTACTTGAAGGCCTTAATAAATAAGTGACTATAAGCTGCAAAATAAAAGTATCATGTGATTCGGGATCATGCTATATGATACCCAAAGTAAAAATGTTAACAATGGTATATGTGTATATATAGTTTATATGTAATGTGAATAAAAGAGTAAGCATATGTATCAATAATAGTAACTATAATTAATAATGAAAGGATCTATGTATTATTATTTATTACTAATATTAATTAAATATTAAACACCTAAAAGAGTCAAAATATGATCTAGTCAAAGAGTTTCTAAGTTAAAATAAATAAATATTAAATTCACCTAAATTAAGTAAAAAGGGTTATTTCAAGAAAACAAATGATTATTGATTTAAGTGCCCCTTTTCCTAAAGATTGTCTATAAAGACCCAAGCCAAAGAGAGGTCGGGGGATCTTTTGATTTTCCATCTATACTACCTCATTATTTTCTCAAGAGAGTTCTTGGAGAGCATTTTTCCCAAGAGAAAAATCCAACTGGTACAAAACCCATTATCCCAGATAGGGAAGCCTTAACTTAGTAGCTCTAAGCTAATTGCATGTTGGAACCAACTTGGGGGGATCAATATTGAAACCAGGAACGGTTACGAGTCATGGTTGGGTGGAACATGGTAGTTCCCAAGTTATTCAGTTAACTGAACAGAGGCCAGAATTGTCTATGTCCTTGTTAATGTTGTGTGTTACGGTGTGCAGGGTCTCCAGCCATTAATATAGGTTCAAATTGCAAGTATGAGGTTTCTTTTTCTTCCTCATAGTTCATACAGTTTTCTTATTAAATGAAGGGTTTATAAGCTGGAATGAAAAATTTGTATATTATGTGCTTGTTGTAGTTAGGTTTATTTTGCAGATCCTTAAAGAGAAGCTAGGTTTATTTTGTTTACAAAACTTAAAACCTAATTTTATGAAGTAGAGATTATGCTACTGGGTGTCTGGTTTACTTAATCATGATAACCTAGTTAGAAAAATATAGGTTATATTTCCTAGTATTGTTTTAAACTGTCACATATGCTTTTATCAAATTTCAAAACCCTAGGAAAAATATGGTCCCTACTCTTTTGGTATTACTCTTGCTATCATTCATATCTTAAATTCAGTCTTCTTTGTAATGGTGCAATTTTCTAAATATAGTCTAGATTATTTAAGATAGCTAGCTTCCTGGTTATTATTCAAACTTGGATGCAAAAGTAAAACAGATTTACTTAAAGGTAAATAAAATTATACAACTAAACCATAGGTCAAATCTCTCACATTCCTAACAATTCCAAAACTCTAAAACTTAAATTATCAAGCGCTGGGAGATTTCATATTGCCAGCATATAAGATTATTTCTATTTAATTAAAATTATTTCTTAAAATAGAATTATCAAAAATAATTTTTAGCCTTCCAACTAAATACTAAATCCATGTTAAAATCAAATATATCCTAAACATTGTTCACAAACTTGAACATAACTAAAAACCATTTCGATGCTAAAACATAAAAAATTATAAGTCTTAATAAAACCCATGCAAATTCCATTATAAAACCCTCTACTCAAAAGCCAGCCATCGAAACCTGTTAAGGTTTGGCCGTAGGTATTACTAACATTACAAATTATATCAACTACCATAAACAAAAACCAAGAACCAAATATATACATAATATAAACCAATTTATTAACCAACATAATCCATTTAAAAACCCAGGATCGAATCCTGTCGGCATCATTGCCAAAACAAAAACATAACGCTGCATTAAAACACAAGTCCAAGTGTTAGGATAGCCCAGGATTGAATCTTGTAGCCTTATAACATCAAAAACATAATGTTGTGTTAAAACACTAGTCCAAGCATTAGGACAGCCCAGGATCAAATCATGTAGGCTTAACATTAAAAACAAAACCAAATCGATTACATGCCCAAGACTGTTGCTAGGAATTTCACACCTTCTGCAGAAAGAAGTTGTTCCTCTGGTCTGAATGGCTCAGATCCAGAAAAAATAGCTCACAACAAGTTTGGTACAATTCTCCTAGAAACTACAAACACCTAGACTACAATCTTTGATGGAATGATGTGACTCTTCACCTATGGAAAACGATCTCCAAGAAAATACCTGCATAAACACATCAAACTCAAAATATCAAAAGTACCAGAACATCATCTATAGATCTATATCAGTGACTAAGGAATCTGATAATAAACATGCAAGATTATACATAACAAGTATATGGGAAAGGAACCAGCTTTGCATTGATAAATAATGAAAGAGTTTACAACCTGTGCCTTAGTGTTGATGCACTCCTCCACAAAATCAATGTCTTATCCCCAATAGCTCCAACTTGCTCCTTTATGCTCACTCTAATGGATCAGGCCAGAATGTCAAAATGGCAACATGACTTTGACCTCTCCTCAACCATGGGAATTGAGCCTATTTTTATAGGCCTCAAATGGATAGATATGGTTGATATTTTGGTAGGTGAGGTGGATAGGAGATCCCCAAAGGGTGGATCTCAAACTCAACTGAATAGGTGAATAGGCATAAGGCCTGCCATGAATATTTTGATCTAGAAGCTTCGTGAAGTCTCTCTTTTTCACTTTTTACCAAGGGCACCGCTCCTGCTCCTTGATGACAGAACGGTGCTAGGGAAAAACTACACTTCAAACAAAGAATAAAGGAGGTGCCACCGCCTGTCTTCAACACAACTCAGGCGGTGCTGAAGAAGGTACCTCTCCTAGGCTTAAGGATAGAACCGGTGCATGGTTTTTATATGCAAGTTTGACATCCTGATCAATGTTTTCACTTCAATATTTGGGAATGAGGGAAAACATGGATGTTTAGGATCTTATCACATGTTGATGATGATATTTGGGTGTAACGAGGATCAAATCATGTAGGTATAAATAATAAACATCAACGTATTAACCCTACAACACACACAGTGAAAGGTTTTCGCCTTACAGACTACCCACTAAGTTTTTAATTTAAATCATCCAAATTCACAAAATGCAGCCACACTCTAACAATTAATTCCAACTTCATATAATTTAAACTAATAAAATCAAATACTATGCCTAAAACTTTCAAGTTCACGGTTGTAGAAAGAAAACTCAGTCTTAAAACAAATAACTAAACTCTGCTAATAATGCATACACAGTCATGACCTACAATAACATAGAAACCATATGTGCAGGAAGTATGCCAAGCTAATGGTCATAATATGAAACCCCATCCATGATAGTAATTCATACATTCCATGACTATAACACATAAGAAGTAAATTAACACGGGTGCGATTTACATAGTGCCAAAGAATTCGTATCATTTAAAATCCAAGCACAAAGCTCTTCCATTAAAACGTCAAACCATACGATTGAGACACAAACCAAAATCTATTTACAGAGCTAATTCCTTGTCTGGACAGACACAACTCACCCAAGTCTTTACAATTGAAACTTCATAGAAATAGTTAAATACAGTCGCATCCCGTGGATTCCCAAGCCATAAAAAGGACCCCAAACCAACTATCAAACCATTAACCAAATTTACGTAGAGATAATCCCTCCCAAACCAGAGTGAAATACTTTGTCACTCATACACACAAGCGGTAAGGGCCTTTTCATTTCACAGGGCTTACCTGCTTTAAGGATTATGTAGACCATCCGAAGTGCCACCGAGAAACCACGTCTGGAATCACCCCTGACACCTGCAAACCAAACACGCGGAGCTATGAGGAGTATGCTAAACTTCAACATAAGAAACCAACCAAAACAAGTGCTGCAAAACCATGTCAAGAGCATACATATTGGTGAAATGGGGGACTATTTCTCCATGCAACATAAACACTTGAGAGCCAAAACCACATAGACAACCAGAGGAACAAAACCAAATGAATCACACCCACTACCAGTTTAGTGTATGAGGCTCGTTTCCCATGCTTTCCTAGAAACATTAAAAGCACCACCTTGGCCTCCACTACACTCAAAATCCAAACCCACTTTCCCATAGTTAAGCCCATGATGATTTCGTGTAGACCACCACCCTAGCATAAAAACCCTCGATAAACCCTCCATTGCAACGTTAAGCCATAGTTTTATGGCATATTTCATATGCCATAAATAATTTATACATATCCCATAGTTTTTTCAAGAACTTATTACAAAGTTTTCCATGACATATAAATCAGGCCTTAAACCCTAGGCTTTATAACTTAAAAATTACATGTTATAAACTGAATATCAAATGGATAAGGTTGTATAACCTTAAGCATAACAATAATGACAACCGTAATGATTTAAACCCCACACTGTCAACTCTGCATAAATCTAGAACGTAGGCACCACTAGGTCAGGACTTTAGTCCTCTTACCGCTAGTTATGAATAGGATAGTGTAGCATAGTTATCATGATGCAGGATGTTGTTAATTTTCACTATCGTAGATAGATTCTGTCAACGAAGTAACCTGCACAAAAGTGGAAGTTTGCATTAGTTCACCATGGACTAATTAAACCTCACAAAAGAAGGAGGAACCTTCTTACCTCTCTGAGTGGTCCCTCGAGGGATAGAAACCCCACCACTCCACCCCTTGACAGTTAAAGGCAAGTCAGAACTTTTAATAAATAAAACTATAAACAAAGTACAAGACATATAAATAGGAAGTAAGATGTAATTGAACCAGCATATGCAAATATATGCAATAGTAAATAACAGCAGAGTAATCATGTAAACAAATCCAAGTAATTGAACCATAACATGTAACCATATCAACATTACATAGGAAAATACATAAAAAGGGGAAAGACAGCTTGTGACACTTAGACCTAGTAAACAACGACAGATACATTCTGCAAAAGATAAATAATGTCCATGAAAGGTAGCATTTAACCAGCCTACAATTTTTTTTTCTTTCAAATTTTGGAGACATTACAACTGGTATCAGAGCCCAATTTCAACACTAAGAGACCTAATGGGCATGCCAAACATTCGTTGCATAAAATAAATTTTGTTAACTAACAGAAAATTTATTGTTATTAAAAATTTTACATTGCAAGATTCAAATAACAGTTCATATCATGAATAGGGAAGAAGACAACAACTGGCAAGGAAAACTAAATACCCCCACATGGGAAGAAGAACTGGTGGTTGAATTAAATTCTGATATACTGAATACCATACAAAGTCTGCAAGCAGACTTGCAAAGTTTCAAGGATGATAATATGAATGAAAGAAAAGAGCAGCAAGTAATTAATGAAGCGTTATTACAGAACATGGTGGGAGGAAGCATGCATTGAAAGCCCACGCATTCCACAAACAAGCTCAAGAAAGAGTTTTATCATAAACGGTCCACCATCGCAAAAGAAGAAGGAAAAGAATAACACACCCTTGAACCTCCAGAACGAGATTATCACAGTGTTTCTAGTGATAATTCTCTTTCTCCTTGCAGAAAGAAATAGAGGAATGATGAAAACCTCCAAGGAGAGTTCAGAAAGATAAGAGCCCCAACTTATGAAGGAGAGATGAACATCAGGGAAAAACATGAAGAATGGATTCTTGGTATGAGAAAATACTTCCGAGTTCACAACTACTCTAGTGAGATGAAATCCCATCTAGCCATCTATAATTTAAATGGAAAAGAAGCTAGATGGTGGAGAGACCTAAAGCATACCAAGAAAGATGAGGTAAAAGAAACACGATGGAGTAACTTTCGCATATTTTTTCAGTAAAAATACATGTTTGAAATATTCTTTGATAGGAAGGTGAAATAATTTCACAAGTTAAGAATTGGTTCCATGACCATGGATGCTTTCATCAACATATTTTTGGATCTGTTACACTACGTACCTTATATAAAGGGTGAGAAAGTGAAAATATAGCAGTTTTTAGGATGTCTTCCTCCCAATTTTCAAGAGAGAATTGAATTTGACATGCCTAATACTCTAGACACTACCCTACACAAATCTAGGCTTTGCTATGAGCATGGAAAGATGAGGTAGGAAAACATCAACAGAAGTAGAAACAGTTCTAGGACCTTCTCGGACAACCGCAAATCGAGTTTTAACCCACCTCCTTACACAAAACAGAACAACATTTTTCCAGCCAATAAGAACTTCAACAAGATAGGGACAAAGCCATATGTACCAGCTCCAAATGCTAACAACCCAACAACAAATGGGGGAGCCAATGTTTCCCAACTACAAATCAAATGCTGGAAATGCCAAGGGCCCCATTATGCCCAAGACTATAAGAACAAGACCAACATGGTCTTGCACAATTTACATGAAGAACCAACGGTAGAGCACAAAGTTGGAACACCGAGGATTTATGAATTCTTGGATGACCAAGAGGCATACCATCAGGATACTATGGTTGAAATAGAAGGTAAGGTTTCCAACACTCCTATTTCAATATTAATTGACCCCGATACTTGTCGAAGCTATGTATCACCTAAAATTGTTGATTTATGTAAACTAGACAAAGTTAGACATGAAAAACCATGGTTGATACAATTAGCCATGGGTATGAAATGAAAGGTTTCTGAAATAGTTAGAGAGTGTGAGGTAAAACCTGAATGGTTTCCTTGCTAGGATAAATCTGAACATTCTACGGTTAGGATCGTATGATATACTTATCAGTATGGACTGGTTGGAACATCACCGTGTCATGCTCGATTGTTTACACAAGTCAATATTGTGTATAGATAGCCAAGGGAATTGGGTAAAGATTCAAGGAATAACTAAGAAGGTTTCCGTAAGGAAAATATCTGCCTTACAAGCAAAGAAGTGCATTAGAAAAGGTTGCAAGCTGTTTGCAGTGAACATCTAGGACATAGAAGATGAATGAGAACAACACATCAAGTAATTTCTAGTTCTCATAGACTTTATGGATGTGTTTCCTGAGGAGATACTAGAATTACCACTGAAACAAGACTTAGATTTTTCCATAGAACTAACACCAGGGTCGGTTTCGGCTTCAAAAGCACCTTACCGTATGAGCACACCAGAGTTGGTGGAACTCAAGTTGAAGTTGCAGGAGTTGATTGAGAAGGGTTATATTTGAACCAACGTGTCCCCTTGGGGAGCACCGATACTTTTCGTAAAGAAGAAAGATGGTATGATGCTTATGTGCATCGATTACCTCCAACTTAAAAAAATGACCATCAAAAACTGATACCCACTCCCTAGGATCGATGACTTGTTCGATCAAGTAGGAGGAGCCAAGATCTTTTCAAAGATCAACATGCGGTCTGGATACCATCATGTATAGATCTACGATGAGGATATTCATAAAACCACCTTTGTACGAGATACAACCACTACAAGTTTGTAGTAATGCCATTCTGGATGACCAATGCACCCGCAAACTTTATGTGTATGATGAACAATATTTTCAGTAAATACCTAGATATATTTGTATTGGTCTTTATAGATGACATCCTAGTTTCTTCTAAGAGTAAATAGGAACATGAGGAGCATCTCTGCATAGCACTACAGGTGTTACGCGAACACCAACTCTACACCAAGTTTAGTAAATGTGATTTTTCAAACCACAGATACAATACCTGGGCCACATCATCTTCGAGAAGGGGATAGTCATTGACCTAGAAAATATTAAAACCATAGAGCACTGGCATACCCCTACTAGTGTCACAAACATTAGGTCCTTTTTGGGATTATCTGGTTACTATCGAAATTTCATTAAGAACTTTTCGAGGATATCTTGTCCCATGACCTCTTTGCAAAACAAGGGAAACAAGTTCTTATGGACAACTAAGTGCGAGGAATTTTTTCAAAATATTAAAGAGCTTTTGACGACTGCACCATTAATACGAATTGTTGATCCCGATGGGGATTTCATTGTTTGCATGAATGCAAGCAAGGAAGTTCTCGGAGGAGTCCTCTTGCAGAAAAATTGTGCAATCTGTTATGAATTGCGGAATTTAAAGGAACATGAACAAAACTACCCCACCCATGATCTTGAGTTAGCAACCATCAGCCATGCCTTGAAGATGTGGAGGCACTACCTCATGGGGAACAAATTCCTTCTAAAGACAGACAATACAAGTCTAAAGTATTTATTTGAGAAACCAGATCTAAATGTCAGGCAGGCCAGATGGTTGGCTTTCCTTAGCAAGTACCATTTCGAGTTAAAGCATATAAAAAGAAAGGAGAATAAAATTGTTGATGCTTTAAGTCGACGGGCTCATATGTTATATGAGGTGAATTTAATTCAAACTGATTCAGAGTTACATGAGAGGATTATAATAGCCAATAGAGTTGACCTTTTCTATGTTGAAATCCTCAAGAAGGCCCAAGAGGAAAGGTTGTTTTAGCAACAAAAAGAGTAAAAGGTAGATGAAATCGGACTGTTGTGGTCCAAAGAAAGATTGTATGTTCTGGAAGGAGGGGACATCAGGTCCAACATCCTCATGGAATTTCTTCAGACACCCTACTCAGGGCATCCAAGATATCAAAAAATGATATCCACAATAAAGAAACACATTTTCTAGCCTAGCCTAAGCTAAAGGCTGACATAGCGTTGTTTATCGCAAAATTCCAGGAATTTCAGCTGGTCAAAGCTGAGCACCAAAATCCTTCAGGATTTCTGCAACCATTACCCATTCTAGAATTGAAGTGGGAGGTCATTATTATGGATTTTATCAGGGTCTACCAAAGAGTAAGAAGCAAAATGACTCTATCTTTGTAGTAGTTGACAAGTTGTCAAAAGCAACACACTTCATTCCAGTGAAGCAACAAGGAAGTTCACATTGCCAACATCTTATTGAAGGAGATATTAAGATTGCATGGGATACCCAAGGAAATCATCTCAGATCGAGATACAAAGTTTACCGAGAACTTTTGGAGATCCTTATTCTCCGGATTAGAGACGCGGTTAAACTTTAGTACTGCTTACCACCTGTAGACAGATGGGAAGACATAACAGGTAAACCGGATTTTAGAAGGCATGCTTAGGATGTATGTCATGAACAACCCCACAAAGTGGGAATATTACCTACATCTTGTAGAGTTTGCATATAACAACAGATACCATACCTCCGCCAAGATGAGTCCCTTCAAGGTACTCTATGGCCGAAAGTGTAGGACACTGCTTACTTGGGATAGCCTGGTGTACCGGGTCATATTAGGGCCTGATTTACTAAAGGACTTGGAACAATTGGTCACCAAGGTCCAACAAAACCTTAAAGAAGCACAAGACCGCCAGAAGAGTTACGCTGATAATAAAAGAAAAGATAAATATTATCAGATAGGCGACCATGTTTACTTAAAAGTAAAAGCAAATAGAATCTCATTGAGCTTAGGGAGGTATGGAAAGTTGGCACCAATATTTTGTGGACCCTTTGAGATACTGGCCAAGAGAGGGCCAGTGGAATATGACTTAGCTTTACTTGCTCACATGATAGTTCATAATGTTTTCCATGCATCCTTATTAAAGAAATATGTATATGATACTAAACAAGCGATTGGTTGGTCCTTGTTGCAGGTGGAAACTGAAGGGGAGTTTGTACCTGAACCCCTTCATATACTGGACAAGAGATAGGTGTAGCTCAGGGAACGCACCATGGTCTAGTTAAAAGTGCAATGGAAGCACTTTGAGGCTGATGAGGCTACTTGGGAGAATGAATCCACCATGAGAGAGGCTTACCTCGCCTTGTTTCATGATTTCATTCCTAGACCCTAGAACACCAAGGACAGACCAAAGGGAGAGGGGTCTCTTAATTCCTTCCTTATGCGTACTGGCCCTTGGGTTACGTGTGGGTAGGCGAACTGAAAGGGGAATGTGTAGTAGCTGTAAGAACAATTTCTCTACCATCTATAGCTATTCCTTCTCCATTTACCTGCATCCAACCGTTTCTAGTTCAAAAAGAAAACTAATTCCTCTTATAGCGTAAGCTTATCTGGTCCTCCCTATGCATCTCAGAAGGTGTATGGTGTTGTTCTAAGCGTGGAGGGATGTAATATCCCAAAATTTGACCTAACACTTATGGGCATAAGTCCCATTGCAAGTGATGATGTGTTGATGTTATATTTTGTATATTGGTCATAAGACCCCACTGCACATGAGAATTATGATTTGTTTGATACATTGGGCATAATCCAAATGCATATGTTTTATGTATATGATTTCATGTGTTGGGCATGGACCTTGAAGCACATAGTTTATGAGATATTTGTGTTGAGCGCGAGCTATGAGGCACATGAGTATTTGATGTTTGTGTTGAGAGAGAAGCTCTGGAGCACATGAGTATTTGATGTTTGTGTTGAGCAAGAGGCTCTAGAGCACATGAGTATTTGATGTTTATGTTGAGTGAGAGGCTCTAGATCACATGATTATTTGATGTTTGTGTTGAGAAAGAAGATCTGGAGCACATGAGTTATGAAACCTTTGTGTTCAGCATGAAGTGTTATGAAACTTTTGTGTAGAGCATGAAGCTACGAAGCACATGAAAATATAAGAATTGGAAGTGTTGGGCATAATCCCTGGAGCATTCCAAGTTGATGTTGAGCATAAGCTCTGGAACATCAGAACCTTAGCCATTGTATCCCTAGGTGTATCCTACAAATACATCCTAGCATTAGAGTTGAGCAAGGAGCTCTAGAATTGCACTGAGTTGTAACTCCATGTTCTTAGCGTTGAGTATGAGCTCTGAATAAACGTTAAGAGTTACTGAAAAAGTAATATGTTGAGTGAAAACGACTTTGATAAAATATTAATCTCATCTTACTTATTTTTAAGTGATTAAATGAAATTTTGAATTTTTGTATCACATCAAGTACTGAAGAACTACCATGTTATACGAGGTAATCCAACATGCAAGGAGGTTTAGAGATGCCTAACCTAGTTGACCTAACCCCTACCTTAAGGCCTTAATAAAGAAGTGACTATAAGCTAAAAATAAAAGTATCATGTGATTCAGAATCATGCTATATGATACCCAAAGTAAAAATATTAACAATGGTATATGTGTATATATAGTTTATATATAATGTGAATAAAAGAGTAATCATATGTATCAATAATAGTAACTATAAATAATAATGAAAGGATCTATGTATTATTATTTATTACTAATATTAATTAAATATTTAAATACCTAAAAGAGTCAAAATAGGAACTAGTCAAAGAGTTCCTAAGTTAAAATAAATAAATATTTAATTCACCTAAATTAAGTAAAAAGGGCTATTTCAAGAAAAAAAAATGATTCTTGATTTAACTGCCCCTTTTCCTAAAGATTGTCTATAAAGACCGAAGCCAAAGAGAGGTTGGGGGATCTTTTGATTTTCCACCTATACTACTTGGTTATTTTCTGAAGAGAGTTCTTGGAGAGCATTTTTCCCAAGAGGAAAAGCCAACTGGTACAGAACATGTTATCCTAGATAGGGAAGCCTTGCCTTAGGAGCGCCAAGCTACTTGCATGTTGGAACCAGCTCGAGGGGATCGGATTGAAACTAGGAATAGTTTCGGTTCATGGTTGGGTGGAACGTGGTAGTTCCCAAGTTATTCAGTTAACTGAACAAAGGACAAAACTGTCGATGTCCTTGTTAATGTTGTGTGTTGGAGTGTGTAGGGTTTCCAGCCATTAATATAGCTTCAAATTGTAGGTATGAGGTTTATTTCTTCCTCATAGTTCATACAATTTTCTTATTAAATGAAGGGTTTATAAGCTGGAATGAAAAATATGTATATTATATGCTTGTTGTAGTTAGGTTTATTTTGCAGAGCCTTAAAGAGAAGCTAGATTTATTTTGTTTACAAAACTTAAAACCTGATTTTATGAAGTAGAGATTATGCTACAGGGTGTTTGGTTTAGTTAATCATGATTACCTAGTTAGAAAAATATAGGTTATATTTCCTAGTATTGTTTTAAACTGTCACATATGCTTTTATCAGATTTCAAAACCCTAGGAAAAATATGGTCCCTACTCTTTTATGCTTTTATCAGATTTCAGTATTACTCTTGCTATCATTCATATCTTAAATTTAGTCTTCTCTGTAATGGTGTAGTTTTCTAAATATAGTCTAAGATTATTTAACATAGCTAGCTTCCTGGTTATTATTCAAAATTAGATGCAAAAGTAAAACATAGTTACTTAAAGGTAAATAAAATTATACAACTAAACCATAGGTCAAATCGCTCACATTCCTAACAATTCCAAAACTTTAAAACTTAAATTATCAAGCGCTGGCAGATTTCATATTACCAGCATATAAGATTATTTCTATTTACTTAAAATTTGTTCTTAAAATATAATTATCAAAAATACTTTACAACCTTCCAACTAAATACTAAATCCATGTTAAAATCAAATATATCCTAAATATTGTTCACAGACTTGAACATAATTGAAAACTGTTTTGATGCTAAAACATAAACGATTATAAGTCTTAATAAAAACCCATGCAAATTCCATTATAAAACCCTCTACACAAAAGCCAACCATAGAAACCTGTTAAGGTTTGGTCGTAGGCATAAGTAACATTACAAATTATCTCAACTACCAAAAAGAAAAACCAAGAACCAAATATACATAATATAAACCAATTTATTAACCAACATAATCCGATTAAAACCCACGATTGAATCTTGTCAGAATCATTGCCAAAACAAATACATAACGATGCGTTAAAACACCAGTCCAAGCTTTTGGACAACCCGGGATCGAATCCTGTAGGCTTATGACATCAAAAACATAATACTGCGTTGAAAAACCAGTCCAAGCGTTAGGACATCCCAAGATTGAATCCTGTAGGCTATAACATTAAAAACAAAACCAAATCGATTACATGCCCAGGATCAAATCCTGTAGGTATCAATAATAAACACCAATGTATTAACGCTGCAACACACACAGTGAAGGGTTTTCGCCTTACAGACTGCCCACTAAGTTTTCATTTTAAATCATCCAAATTCACAAAATGGAGCCACAGTCTAACTATTCATTCCAACTGCATATAATTTAAACTAATAAAATCAAAGATTGCACCTACGACTTTCAAGTTCACGGTTGTAAAAAGAAAACCCAGTCTTAAAACAAATAACTAAACTCTATTATTAATGCATACACTATCATGACCTGCAATAACATAGAAACCATATGTGCAAGCAGTATGCCAAGCTAATGGTCCCAATAAGAAACCCCAACCACGATAATAATTCATACATTCCACGAATATAACGCATAAGAAGTACACTAACACAAGCACGATTTACATAGTGCCATTGCAAGCAATGGCACTGTAATGCGAAAGAATTCATATCATTTAAAATCCAAGCATAGAGCTCTTCCATTAAAATGTCAAACCATACGATTGAAACACAAACCAAAATCTATTTACAGAGCCGATTCCTTGTCTAGATAGGCACAACTCACCCAAGTCTTTACACTTGAAACTTCATAGAAATAGTTAAATACAGTCGCATCCCATGGATTCCCAAACCATAAAAAGGACCCCAAACCAACTATCAAACCATTAACCAAATTTACACAGAGATAAACCCTCCCAAACCAGAGTGTAATACTCTTTCACTCTTACGCGCAAGAGGTAAGGGCCTTTGCATTTCGCAAGGCTTACCCCCTTTAAGGATTGTGCAGACCATCCAAAGAGCCACCAACAAACCACATTTCGAATCACCCCTATCACCTGCAAACCAAACACGTAGAGCTATGAGGAATATACTAACCCTCAACATAATAAAACAACCAAAACAAAGTGTTGCAAAACCATGTCAAGAGCATACCTGTCGGTGAAAGGGGGGATTGTTGCTCCACGCAACATAAACACCCGAGAGCCAAAACCACATAGACAACCAAAGGAACAAAACCAAATGAATCACACCCATGACTAGACCAGCAACATTAAAACACCACCCTAGCCTCCACTACACTCAAAATCCAAACCCACTTTCCCATAGTTAAGCCCACGACGATTTTGTGTAGACCACCACCCTAGCGTAAAAACCCTAGCTAAAACCTCCATTGCAATGTTAAGCCATAGTTTTATGGCATATGAAATATGCCATAAATAATTTATACATATCCCATAGTTTTTCCAAGAACGTATTACAAAGTTTGCCATGACATATAAATCAAGCCTTAAACCATAGGCTTTATACCTTAAAAATTACATGTTATAAACTGAATATCAAATGGATAAGGTTGTATAACCTTAAGGATAACAATAATGGCAATCGTAATGATTTAAACCCCACACTGACAACTCTGCATAAATGTAGAATGTAGGCACCGCTAGGTCAAGACTTTAGTCCTCTTACTACCAGTTATGGATAGGATAGTGTAGCATAGTTATCATGTTGTAGGATGTTGTTACTTTTCACTGTCGTAGATAGATTCTGTCAATGAAGTAACCTGCACAAAAGTGGAAGTTTGCATTAGTTCGCCATGAACTAAGTAAACCCTGTAAAAGCAAGAGGAACCTTTTTACTTCTCCGAGTGGTCCCTCGAGGGATAGAAACCTTGCCACTCCACCCCTTGACAGTTAAAGGCAAGTCAAAAATTTTAATAAATATAACTATAAATGAAGTAAAAGACATATAAATAGGAAGTGAGACATAACTGAACCAACATATGCAAATATATGTAATAGTAAATACCAACAGAGTAATCATATAAACAAATCCAAGTAACTTAACCATAACACATAACCATATCAATAATACATAGGAAAATACATAAAAAGGCAAAGATAGCTTGCGACACTTAGATCTAGTAAACAACGAAAGATACATTCTGCAAAAGATAAATAATGTCCTTGAAAGGTAGCATTTAACCAACCTACAAAAAAAATTATTTTTGAATTTTGGGGACATTACAAAAGCACTGTAAGGGTTGGATTTCCAAAGGGAACCGTGGATCAATGAAGGGAAATTCCTTCCTTGTGTTGTGTGGGGCAGTTGGAAAGAGTGCCATGTTTGTGATGACTTAGTGAGATCCCTAGAGAGCTCTATATGAGATTTTGGCTAAGCATAGATAGCAGAATGAGTTGTGGGTTGATAGAGAGAAGAATGTAGGTGTTTCCTTCTCCCTAGTGGCCTCATAGCCCAACTTGGGGGTGGCTTCTCAACAAAAATAGTATATCCTGGACATAGTACCTACAATTGGGTGGAAAATTGCTCTTACACAATGAATTGCTTGGATCTTCTTTGATAAAGATAAGTATTATGTTTGTATCTGATGTGCACTGATTTTATTTGATGCTTGTAATGATTAAGCTTGCATATGCATGCTAGATGTGTGCATATATTTTATTTATGTTGTGTATTTTTATTATGTGTATGCACACATGTTTTTACTGTTATGAATTCATAATTATGGTTATGGGTGTAATTTAGAAGCCTGGATTTAGTTAATGTCCCCTCTTTCTAGCCAGATTGAGGAATGGGGACGTTACAGGGAGGGGAATGTTAATCTCTATACATTGTAACATTACATTTTTATTTTTATATTTGGATCATATTTATTGGTCAAGTAAGACCTTAATTGTGATTGTATGGTTGACTAGAATTGTAATTGTACCTTTGTCTCCTATACACACACACACACACACCAAAGAGACCTAGCCTTATGATCATATCATCTTGTCTTGTTTATTTGGTACATTGTATAAGGAGGTTTCCCCCTTGAAAATATTTCTTATTCATTTATTTTATTTATTCACAAGGCACTAGATTACTCTCTCTCTCTCTCTCTCTCTCTCTCTCTCTCTCTCTCTCTCTCTCTCTCTCTCTCTCTCTCTNTATTGCATGATAAGGGAAATTTATAAGCAATTGGAAATTCCGTGGGTTCTAATTCTTAATATTGATTTAAGCTAAAGGAGTAAGGGTTTTTTTTGTTGATGTTTCTCCATGGTTCCAGCATCAGGAAAACATTCTGCAGATCATTCTCCCAAAGAGGTCATGTGAATTGACCAATGCTTCGTAGATGATGGCCCTGTTGTATCCCTTATTAGTCATGTGTATTGACTATGTGTACAAGGTTCATATGCTTAGCCTTGTCTAGTCATGCGGATTGACTAAGAGTGAAGAAAGGCCAGTGGTCATGATGAAAACTCTATGTGTGTTCTGTAAAGGAGTGATCTATTCTAATTGAAGTGAGTTGACTTGTCTATGTGATAGGAGATATTATCCCCTTATGTAATAAACAAAGTATAATCTAATGTTGAATTTGATATTGACTCTAATAAGTGTCAGGGGCTTCTTAAAGTATGATCAAATCAACATTAGAGATCTATGTGTATAATTGATCTGCATGTGAGGAGATGGACATCAATGAGGATAAATTTTCTATGATGAAGAAGTAACCAAGAAGTGAAGCCAAAACATTGAAGAAGTCCTTAAAGAAAATAAAGACAAAAAAATAAGTTGGCTTGAAGACTGAAAGATGAAGATCAAAACTAACAAGTTGATCCCATTGAGGAAATTTCTAGTGAATTGAAAAATATAAATAAAGTCCTTCACACTTCATTTGTTCACACATAGTCATCACATCTTCTTCTCTCCACTTGTGTGCACCTCTAAGGAAGGCCTAGCAAAGGTACGAAGTATAATTTTTGGGGTTCTCTTATTCTGTTGGGAATTAAGTACCCTTGCAAGGGTTTCTTGTGAAGGAGGGCAAACCTCTCTTGTACTAAGGTTCATCTTCATGATTGGTATTGTACTTGAATTTGATTGATTTATTCTAAGAAAAGTTTGTTGGGTTTTCTCCCTATTGAGTTTCTAGGGTAAAATCTGTGTGTCTCTTTTTGCATGGCAATCTTTCAATGATCCTTGTTTTATTTCCACTGCAAGTGAATGTTGAATTTTCCAAGTATAATTATGCAATAATAAAAGTGGGATGATAATCATTAAGACATAATTACCAATATTTGAAAATTGTACTGCTAAGTTAAAAAAACAACATTTTTTATATGTGCTAGATTATTTGTAGAGATTCGCTAAGTAAAGGTCCATATGGTAAGGTCATTATAGATTGTGATGATTCCCAATATACCCAAGAATTATTATAATAATATAACATTAACTATAATTTTTAATTAGAGACATGTCATTCAAAGAAATCTTGCACAATGATTAAGATCTCTTATGCAAAAAAAGGGAGAAAATATAAAACTCAATGGATGGAAGGATCTAGGTGATAAAACCCAAGGGAAATAGACCTAGGAATATGAGTTTGTAGCTTTGGTAAAAAACTGTGTTACACACTATGTGAGCTACATGGATGAAAGGGATACACAAATGACCAAGGAATGGCCACCTAAATGTTATTTCATGAAGATGATACATGAACCAAGTAATTTGGACTAGGAAAGGAAACCAACCCTTTTTTTCCCAATATAAAAATGCAATTAAAGTTGTTTGAGTTTCAACCATCATAAAAACCAATAAACTTGATGGATTTAAATAAGAAGAAAAAAGGGGAAAAGGGAAATCTTCCAGCTTTCAAGATCCATAACTAGGGAACTTAAAAGAAGGTTGTTCCTTTGCTAATATGTCAATGTAAACAAGGTAAAATATGGCCTTAGATAAGCAACATTTGTAATTATATATTGAGACTCAAATAATGGATTAAGAATTAGATGTCTGACCCTAGACTTAAACCCGTTGAACTAAGATAAGTGAGGTGCAACTCGTGAAACCTACAACATAACGTGGATGAGATGTATAATGTAACATAATACTAATAAACTAAAACAAAACAAAAGTTTAGGTTTGTAATATAAAAGTGAACAAGTCAATACTAATAGTAATACTATTAAAAAAAATTGAGAATAATATAATTAGAAAATAAACTAGCATGGATCCATCTTAATCTCTATTATGTAAGTACCAAGAAGATTGTGTCTTGTTTTTTTTTATCCCTCCTGATGCTTAAATGGTTAAGACAACTCTACCTTGATAGGTGATAAAATTGAACGCTACACTTTCTTTATTAGGAATACAATTTTTTTGATTGTTTGTTTGTGTAAGAAAACTTGTTGAAGCCTTTGGGTTTTGAATTTTACCCATTCGGTCATAGAATATTTTTTAGTATAAAATTTAAAAATAGAGGACAACCACTTTCCCTCTCTCACACAGAAGGGCTCTACACTCGATGGGGTTTGGACATGGGTTGTGTGCATGGCAATACACCATGCAATAAAGTAAGTGAATCTTTTAGCAAAATGACATCCTCTTTATGGCCATAAATCTAATAAGCTTTGATAGAAGTTTGATCCAGGTGGATATTGGTGGTAATCCACTTGTTCCTCTAATTTATAATGGTTCCATATCTTGGCAAATTTTCTATAGTTTTTCAAGTCCTAAACATTCGATGCATATCTTAGGGCCTAAACAATGGTTTTAGGCCCTATGAAAACTTAGGGTTTCTAAAGACTTGTTTAAGCCTTGAACGAATTTTTTTTCTCATCGAGATCTTTCCAATGGCCTATCATGTGCCCCTAGCGAAGTTAGAATGTAGAAGTTGCAGCCTTGCCACTTCATCCTCTAGGGTTAGAGTTTTGAATCTTTAGGTTTTTTTCCTCTTAGGGTTTCACATTTTATGTTAAAATACACTTTTGTCCTCTTGTAATGTCTTCTTGCGAATGATCATAGACGACACATCTTCTTTTAGAGATAAGCTACAACCATTCTAGTTAGTTTGTATTGCTTTACAATTTATAATATTTTTCCATTTCATTCATTAATAAAATTTGGGTTTTATTGTAACACTGCTCTCTGCAAATATGTGTGTGTATGTTTCCATTTTATATTTGTGCCTTCATTTCAGTATCTAAATAATCCATATCGAAATTTTAAACATGAGTTGAGTTCTACTATGATCCAAATTATGTGCATCATGAAATGTTAATTGCACAACTTTGAATCAACTGAAAACATATAAAACTCAAATAATATTATAGATCGATGAAGGCTCTAGCCTCTTATATCACCAAATTTTGACAACCTACAAAAACATGTGCTACAAAATTAAAGAGCATCCCATTCCATCACAAAGCCAATGTTGGGCTAATGTAAAAATTCAATGAAATAATTTACATATTATAGTAAGCTTTATAACCTTTATGATCATAATGTATAGTGTTTTATGGACAATAGGTTTTCCATGGATATGATTGTTCTATTGTGTACAATTTTGAAGGGTAGACCAAGTGGTATGAAGAGGGAGTTAAAACTCTTTCCAACTAGATTGAAATCCCCAAAACGACATATTTGGCTTTTCAAAGTAATGTGACTATCAAATGGAAGTGTGTTTTTGGACCTCTTGTCTTATATATATATATATATATATTTCAAGTTATTGAATAGATAAGGTTGCTTAGTTCTCATTCCCATGTTATTTGTCAAAAAGAATTGAAGAATAGTTAATTTATAGCTTTTTTTTTTCACAATGATGGTAAGGTTAGTCTCACTAATTGTAGTTTTGAGATAGTCGACTTTTTTTGAGTTCTTTTTTATATTGTATTGAGAAGATAGCTAATTGGCCTACTCAGATTTTAGTCTAAAATGAAAGAAAGTCATTATAAGGTAATTATTTTTTAAAAGAGAGTAGTAAAAAGACAAAAAAAATTGATAAATAAAACTTTATAATTTATTTATAAATTTTCTACAAAGAACATATGTAATTTTTATTTATTTATTATGAAATAACTAGCATAAATCCATTTTAAACCGGGATCTATCAACATCGAGGGATCTAATTTATTCAGGTGTACGTTTTTTTACCATTTGGATCCCTCTAGGTACTTGATAGATATGAGTTTAAAAAAGATCTATGCTAGTTTAATTTTCCTTATATTTTATTTAAGTTTATATGTAATTTATATTTTTCATTTTTTATTTTTTAATATTTTTACACCAAGGTGTTATTAAGGGAACGATTCTACTCAATCTTTCGATGGCGAATGAGGAGCCGCCCCTTGTCATTTTTTTACGCCCCTTACTAATTTGTTTTCTTTATTGATAAAGTAATAAAAGATATATCTGGAATGCAAAATAAAAAGACCCGCCATTAAGTGGCCAACCAAGAGTAAAATGCATCATCCCTGAATCCACGCTTGGAACTAGAGATTCCACCACCACCATTTACTTTATACCACCCGCCCGAAAGAACAAAGAAAGGCGGTTTTTATGTTCGTTTCTTGTGTTGAAATCTCGCCATCAATACCTGCCCTGTATTGTTCTGCCTTATACCTTGAATCTTAATTGAAATGGCAGTAAGAAGCGGGTTTTGATAAAATGATTAGCTAAATCTAGGTCCTGGTAGAATTCATTGTGTCAGGTGCATGGTCCTCTCATGACGGACTGAGTGCATTTCTTCACATCTCCATAGCGCATATCAAATTGAAGGTGAACTTTTGGTTAAATCAATTTTTTGTCTCATATGGTGATAACATGTCTTAATAAATATGCTTGTATGCACAAAACTATGGCTTATATATACTGGTGGGAACCTGGGGCCTTCTCTTCTCTCATCTGACGGGATTTGGTGGCTACAACACCATACAAGCGAAGCTTCAACCCTAGGTGGAGTGGTGGGGGAGATGATCACTTTATGGTGTTTTTTTGGGATCTTTAACCCAGTAGGGACACTCTTTGCACTCCCCAAGCTTGCATGAGGCCTTAGCCTTTGTGATCCGAAAACAATCACTGTGCCATGCATTTAGTTTGTTCGGATCACCTTCTTCTTTGAATATAATAATCTCCAGTTTAACATTGTAAATTTTTACGTGCCCAAATGCATCATACTCGTTCAATCCCAAGTTCTACCCCACCCCATCGATTATCACATGCATGCTTGCATTTAACAAGCAACATATAGGCAATATTTTTTTTTTTAAGAAAACAATTGGAATCAACGTAATCCATTGATTTAGCTCATTCTGTACAAGAAGCAAACCACAAGCAATTTATTGAAACACACGCAAGAATTACAGCNTTTTTTAAGAAAACAATTGGAATCAACGTAATCCATTGATTTAGCTCATTCTGTACAAGAAGCAAACCACAAGCAATTTATTGAAACACACGCAAGAATTACAGCCGATGTTAACATTAAATTACGACCATTGATAGGATTGCAATGCATGGGAAGCCAAGCACATAATTAAAGAAGTTGGCGCTACTCAACACATGGACAGGAAAATGAATGAAAACAAACTCTATTACCCTCACCATCAATATCAACACACAGAGAGAAAAACAGATAAAACATCATGTGGGTGTTTAAACCCTGTGCATATATTTCTTTCTCAGAACCCTTGTGTTCGCTGACTGTGCTACTTATAAGCATGGAAAAAGCAACACAACTAGCTTCTAGCTTGTACGGCAATTTTAGTGGAAATATTAAACAAGCCCTAACCTTGAACATATTTTATGGGCGACAGATTAGAGGAACCTTAAGACTCGAATTTGCACAACCACATATGAAAATACCAATATAATTCACCCATTGGAATTAGCCAAGCATTAGAGACCTCCCAACTATAAATTCATGTGTGTAAACTAAATGTTAAAAGGCAAAAGAAAGATACAAGGAGATTCAAAACCTAGACTCATTGAGTTACCAGCTCGTCATAAACCCTACGAGGTGAAGGGACTACCTTTCGATCATGTTTCCAACAACTCACTCTGGAGAAAATCGTATGGTATTGAACGATTTATGTAGCGCAGAGTTCTGAAAGCTCGCTTTTTAATCATATGGGTTTTAAAATATTTTATATTTGGATTTATTTGGGAGAACAACATATGTCACTCACGAATGGTTTAGTTGTCGCAATAGATTTTGGTTTTCCAAACATAATGGACCAGAAGCAGAGGTCATAGAGGTGGTAGCAAATAGGATAGGAAGTGATGCTTGCTCTTACTATCAACATGTATATCCATCACCAATTCATGCACCTGCAGGGGGCGCATTACTCATTACCATAACTAAATTAGTTATCCCAAAGTATTGTTTCAGTGCCATGCCATCCAAGCGAGGGGTAGATATCAGTAAGAGAAATCATGCGCCCACCCACACCTCGTCTCTGTTTAGTGAATGTTATCCATCGTCTGTTCCTATTTCCCACTAGTTGCTTTCCCCTATGCACTAATGCGTATATTAACATATGGGTTAGTCCAATGGTAAAGCCCAATGATACTAACCCATATGTGGGTGCTTAAGGTGCAATAAAACGATTCTAAGTGGGTTTAAGATCTCATCCATTATGAGTTAGTGTAATATTACTGATATGTATTATGCAGTATATCAGTGTTGTGGTGACATTGTTTATGTATTGGTTGGTTTAGTAGGAGGGAGTACTTTACATGTTCTTATTTTTCTATGTTGTTCTAGTCACCACGTTGGACATGGTTAGATGATGTTGGAAGGTACATGAGCCTAGTGGATGAGCGCCCTATAAATTGTTGAAATATTGTAACTTCGAAGAATATTCTATATGTATCTTTTGTGGTCCCCGATGGTCCTACCGGGAGAACCACTTGTATTATCTTGTACCC